>SOPF01033663.1:0-18434 GCA_012979155.1 Hypericum perforatum
GGCGGGTGGGGACACTTCGTGGCTAAGTACAAAAGCGAACACCCCGGTGCCGTCAAGGAGGGTGACGCCATCCAGGTCTGGGCTTCAAGGTGCAACGGAGGGAGTGACGACGTCGTTCTGGCGCTCGTGGTGGTGGAGCCCGCCGCAGATTGACCTAATGAACACGTTGCAGACGGACTGTTAATGAAGGAATTCCACATAAGTAGCGATAGATTAGCTGACTAATTAAATCATTGTCTTAAGAATCTTAAAGATATTTGCTTAATTTTGCATTGTTAATGTTAGTTTTTGTTGATACCATTTATATTCGGATATGTTTAATGTTACTTGTTCTGTCTTTAATTACTAGTTTGCCTTAATTGATCACTGTCTAATTATGACTATTAATTAAGAAGTTAGTTTTGGCGGGAAGAGTTTATTCGATTTCAGGGCCTTTGCCTTTTTTTGCTTCTGGCGGTTTTTGTTCTATGGTGGGTGGTTGTTATTGGTGGTTCTGGAAATAGAGGCCCATGAGAAGCTCCATTTTGTGTGGAAAGCCCATCACTTGGTCCATGTCATTTTTGTCTTTTGTTCTTCCACTTCTTCATGTCTTTTAAGTTGCAGCACTGCAATTTATTCTCTTATTTTATTTCTTTCGTTTCTGGATGTTTATGTGGAAAAGTATAAGAAATGTGCTTGTCTGTTTTAAGTCTATCATTTATAGGCCGTTTTTGTATTTAAGGTGATGCATTGTGTCTTTCGGATGTTTATAGCCATCTTGTTTGATTAGTTAGGAAGTGCTGAGGAGAAGGATGTGGCGGCCCAGATCCGAACTAAGGGATTAAGGTTCCTGTCTTCGATCGTTCGGTTCTGAGTTGTTTGGTTGATCTGTCATTTGCGAATTTAGGTTTCCGATTCTGATAGAAACCGAATTGCATTTCCAAATCTTAGGCAGGATGGTCCAGCTTGTGTGATTTTTATATGAAGAGACTGCTGAATATGTTCAGGCATTCCCTGCTTAATATGTTCTAGCTTTGGTTGATGCAATGCTAAAAGATATGCGGAAGGCATTTGGCATCCAATTTGTTTCTTTGCGGCAGAGAATTAGTTGGTTTTGATGATTTTTCTTGGCAGTGTTTAGTCAAAGATGATAGTTATGAGCCTTTCTTTATGCTCAGATTATTCTGATTCTGCATAATTTAAGTTTGGATGATAAATTGGCCTTTGAGTGCTTCTGCATCCTTTAATAATATGATTCTGTCTTCTATGCTAAACTACTCTGGAGTTTGTCACCTGACAGAATCCTTTAATGAATCGACAAATTTAGTTCTGAAATCATGAGCGAGATCGGAATAGTTAGTATGGCTCAATAAGGCTCGACGTAGTTTTTTTCATGTCGTTCGTGCTGTTCCTTGGTATCTTGCATGTAACATTCATGTCACTTTCCTTTATATGTTCTGTTTAGTGCACATTGGGTAATGAAGAATATGAACCATATAAAGATGTCGAAGTTATCCAAAGACTCTTTGCTCAGACTTCTCTGAGGTGCCAAATATGTCAGCTTCATTGCAGGCTTAACAATAAAAATGCACCCCCAAAATCTATAATTGTGGTTCATTCCATTGATTAAATTTAAGCAGTTTTGTCATTAACATAATAGATAAACATTATTTAGCAAAACTGTTTGAGACTGCTGTTAGAAAAGTGTATTTAAAGTTTAACAAGAACTAATCAGTTCCCTAATCAACTGTAGGAGCTTAAGAAGAAACTGAAAATTATCAAACAGCTACTCATAGAACAACCACCTTTCAATCGACTCCTACAATTAGTTCAATCCAACAGGCACTAATTAACTAACTCCAACTTCCCTATCCAAACACCCACGCCAGGAACAGTGTTCTGTCGCCCGTAGCGAGGCCCATGCTATTTAAATATTTCAATTATTCAAAAGTACTATATTCTCGAGTTAGTCATTGTTGACAAAAAATGACCATATATAATACAAAAATTGCTCCTTCACAGCCACGTGGCTGATCTACATGGGAAGCGCAGATTAATATTTCTAAAATTCAGACCGGTTGATCAAATTCTTGGAAACTTGCACTTGTCTCGTGCAATAACAACACCGGCTTCAATATTCTAATTTGGGAAGAGTACACATAAGTACCCTGTAGTTTACCTATTTCCAAAAAAAACCGTGTGGTTTTTCTCTTCCAAATTTAGTACATGTAGTTTCATTTTGGGGACAACTTTAGTCCCGGGCAGCATTTTAGGGTGACCGGCGCCACCTGTCCTTACCACATCATCGCCACGTCACCGACACATCATGGTCTTTTTTTGGAAATAAGTAAATCACAGGGTACTTATGTGTACTTTTCCCTTAAACGCGTGCACGTCACTCCTCGGGTTTCACATGGGTGGAAGCCTCCTCCGGTGTCGCAGCCTCCCCCACCGCGGATGCCTCGAAACTCACCACATCAGCATTGCTCTCCTCCTTGGGACCCGCCGATTCGGCCTGTGTCTTAACCGTCTCCTGCAGCGGTTACCTCGGAATCCGACACTTTAGGGTTGCTATGGCATCGTTTTGAGATTCGGAATTTTGAAATGCGAAGGAAAAATAGAGGAGGAAGAGTAAGGGCTCGACGAGATGCACGGGAAAAATATTTGAGGTTGAAGATGAAAGGGGGTAAATTTTTAAGGAAAAAGTACACATAAGTATCCTGTGGTTTACTTGTTTCCAAAAAAAGACCATGATGTGTCGGTGACGTGGCGATGATGTGGCGGAGATAGGTGGCTGGTCACCCTAAAATGCTGCCCGGGACTAAAGTTGTCCACTAAATGAAACCACAGGTACTAAATTTAGAAGAAAAAAACTACACGGTCTTTTTTTGGAAATAAGTAAACCACAGGGTACTTATGTGTAATTTTACCATCTAATTTTTTCTCTTCCCTGCTAGAGCAGGCCGTATTGGCCATATCGAAAGTATAAACATATCTATCAAATGTCACAATCCAATGCCAAACATTAGTCTCTAGTTGGACATTTTCCATTCAACTCCTTAACAAACCAAGTCCAGGAGAAGCTGAAACAAACTGTTGTCTGAATTCACCTGCTATAGGCTAGAATGATCCCTGCATCAATGGAGAATTCTATGTTCAACTTTCCGGAATTCGATTTCGGAGGAGTCCAAGGCAGTCAATATGATGATGGTTCTGTGCTTGATCAAGGGACTTATGAGAAGAACACTCATCAGGAAGAAACCTTGAAAAGGAGAGAAGGCCCTTCGTTTTCAATGGAGGAGTTGGGACAAGTTCGTCCTCTGTGTCCTGACCATGGCTCTTATAAAGGGTTAGACTTTATGGAGGATGATCAGCAGCAGCAAGAGTCGGCCAAGTCAAATTACATGATGCTCGAGGAGTTTTTCGGGTCGTGTTTCTTGTCATCCGCGGTGCCAAAGCAGGAAGCCAGGAGGATGGAGAGCAGCATCAGACCCAGCAAGGACGCGCCACAGCAGCTGGGGGCCGTTTCTTCGTCCTTGGATCTGCTCAATAACTATGCAGGTGGGGTCAAGAAGTTGAACATGAATGTGAACAAGGAAACTGCCTCTGGTTCTGGTTCTGGTTCTAGTTCCAGGAAGAAGCTGTCCACCGAGGAGGTGATGAGGGTGGCAGGGGCGAGGTATGTGCAATTTTCTGACCAGAGCCACGATGATTTCTCGACGCTGATGCACCCTTTCGGGTATGCGCTAAGCGGGTTGTCCGAGGAGGAAACCAGGGATGTTGAGCTTGCTCATCTGCTGCTAGCAGCGGCCGAGAAAGTAGGCTATCAGCAGTATGATCGAGCCAGCAGATTGCTCACCCGTTGCGAATGGATCGCATCAGAGCAATCCAATCCTTTGCAGAGGGTAGTGAACTACTTCGCCGAGGCTCTTCGGGAGAGAATTGATAAGGCCACGGGGAGGTTCGATCCGAAACAGGCCAAAGCAAACAGATCAAAACCGGAGATCCTTCACGGGTTAGGAACTAATCTGACCGCTATCAATTTGCACCAGAAGATCCCTATAAGCAATGTCTGGCAGCTAACAGCAATCCAAACCATAATTGAGAATGTTGGTTCCACGAGGAAGCTCCATATGATCGATTTCGAGATCCGAAGCGGGGTCCAATGGACGTCCTTGATGCAAGCTCTCCTAGACCGCGAACGGCCCCTCGATCAGCTCAAGGTAACGGCTGTCGGAATAACAGGAAACCGTAAGATAGAGGAGACAGGAAAGAGGCTGGAGAGTTTCGCCAAGTCTATGAACTTCCCTTTCTCGTTCAACGCTGTTTATGTCCCTAGCTTGAACGAGATCAAGGACGGTCAGCTCGAGACCTCGGCCGACGAATGCGTCATTGTCGTCTGCAACATGATACTTCGAACAATGCTAGGCAGACCTGAATGGCTCGAAAGCGTGATGCGATCAATCAAAAACCTCAACCCGACACTGATGCTCCTCGCGGAGGCCGAAGCCAACACCAATTCCCCCAACTTCTTCAGCAGGTTCATCGAGTCATTATTCTTTTACAGTGCATACTTCGATTGCCTCGAAACCTGCCTAGACAACGACATCACGACCAGGACGAACACGGAAGCTATATTTGCGTGTGGCATCCGAGACACGGTCGCTCTCGAAGGCCACGAGAGGATCGCCAGGAACGTGAAGATGGATGTTTGGAGGGCTTTCTTTTCGAGGTTTCGGATGGTGGAGATGGCCATCAGCGAGTCTTCTCTGTACCAAGCAAGCTTGGTGACGAAACAGTTCCCGAGCTGGAGTTCGTGTACGCTCGACAAGAGCAGCAAGTGTCTGATCGTTGGATGGAAAGGAACACCAATTAGTTCTCTATCTGCCTGGAAATTCTCCAGGGAAAGAATTGGGAGGTCCTTTGTAAATTACCGTTCCTAAAAACGGAAGCAAGATAGTTAGTTTCCTGTAGTGTTGTTCTCTTTTCTTTCTCAAATTGTTTTTAAGTTTCAAGTTTTTCATTGAAAGTTAATAAAAAAAATAGATTGATGATTTGAGCAAGGATCAGACCAACAGAATCCTCTTGCTGTCTAACTTGGACTTGAACTGTGTCCCTCTGGTTTCTTTAAACCAATAGACCAACGTCTGTCAATTATTTTTGTTTTTTTCAAAAAAAAAAATTGGATAAACAAATTTAATCAAGTTCGAACAACACGAGAATCAAATACCACGAATAACAAACGTAGCTCTTGATACCAACTGATGTGATGAATGTTTGTGATAGGTAAATCATCAATTTGTTGATTCTAAGGATATTCGAAAAATACAATAAAATATATATACAAATTAAAATAAAAAACTCAATTTGGTGAATCATTGATTTAACAAAAAAATGAAAAGTGATAAGAATAAAATTAATCTTAATTTTTTATTAATCAATCAACAAATTAAAATAATATATATATAAACTATTTTATCCCTTTGATAAAAATATAAATAAAAATACAATAAACTATTTTATCCCTTTGATAAAAATTTTATGGAATGATACTTATAAAAAAATTTAAAAACTTAATACATATAATTCTTAATATAATTAAAACTCTATCATGTATGTGGATATTACCATAAAAATTTTATCCAGGTCCCAGTTGGAGCTATTTTGACGGAGTCCATTGAGATTGTTCAAGAGATGAGACAATATCTCAGGTGCTAAACAGTGAGGTGCCAAGTGGATCTTAGATGCTGTATTGGATATGTTGTTATCGAGATATACCTATTTCATCTTCACCTATGATTGTGACACACTAATTAAGGACCCGATGATCCTTAAGCTAGCATTATTGGTCTTTTCATAAATAAATGTACTTTGTTAATCCGAAATGTGAACCCAAAAATGAAAAAGTTTATAGAATTCAAGTTTTTGTATGAATCATGTTAAAATAGAAATCCCATTTTTTGGGGGGAGACAAATCTTATATCTTGCCCACAACACACAACCTTGAAAGAAATGCAGATGGCGGTGTCAGTAAAAAACTCTTACAATAAAATTGAGAGAAAAGTCTGCAAGAAAAAAAGTACTTTTACAAGGTAGAAATCCGTGTTAGTGTTGATATCACTAATTAAGAATAATTAATCCTTAATCTAATTTAAGCATAAGTCTTCTCAGTATTTTGTTTCTCTGCAATGTGTAATTACACAATAGTTACATAATCTGAGATAAGAATCCAAAAATAAAATAAAAATGATATCCATTCCATCGAATTAATATTTTACTCGTGGAAACAACTTGTGGTGGGCTGTTAGACCATCAAGCCCAACTCTTTTAGCCGGTGTCGGAATAAACGGCTCAGCCCAACTTAAGCCCCACCCAGACAGCCTAGGGCCGACAGCAAAGAGTGGACCCCACCCACCTGAACAGACCGCACGTGTCAGTTCAGTGTCCGAGCCTATTCTGGTTTGCGTTTGGTCAGTGGCCAACCTCTGTTTGGTGTCTCTCTCTCTCTCTCTGTCTCTTCCAATTGCCTCTGTAATTAGCAAAGAGGAAGAGATAGAACAGAGCACCCAATGGGGTCCAAATCAGGGGACTCTGCCTCCAACTTTAAACCCAAGGTTGGTTTCACACTCTTACCTTTTTCCTTGTTAGAAGTTCAATTTTGTTTATTATGGTCACTTTCCTTCCTGAAGGGCGAACTTCTGTAATCTGTGGCTGATTGGATCATGCTCTGTGTATTTGTTTTTGGTTTCTGGGAGTTGGGTTTATGCAGAAAGTTTCGTAGTTTAGAGAATTCGATCGCTTGGTATTGAGAATCAGCTAAAGTTTTTGTCTTTTCGTTATGATCGTGGCTCGTATACATGTTGGAGGTAGGTAGGTTGAGAAGCGGGTTTTAGGTGATTTGATTTGTTTATATGTTTTCGGAAAGACGTGTTCTTGGTGAACGCGGGTGTGTCTTTGGATTTGGTTGTCCAGTTATCTCGTCGTGATTATTTTTTTGTTTCATTTGAGGACAGAGACCGAATGGAGAACAATTAAACGATGGCGTCATCAACCTTACCCATCAAATGAATCAGCTTAAGAGGCAGATTCAGGCAGAGAGAGCTTGCTCCGTAAAAGTAAGAATTTTCTCTTCTGGGCTTTAAATGAATTTTAGTCTCCATCCCCGGAAATTCGTATTCTTTAGGGCGTGATTCATCATTGTTAAGCTTTATAGAAATCTTATTTCCCTTGCTGCAAGGCCATGAGCAGCAAGTTTGATGTTGATGTATTTGTAGGCAGAGCAAGTTTTGCAGATTGCTTGGGGAGGAGGTTAACTTTTAGTTCACACTGGAACTTATAAATAAACATTTTGATGTGAGGACTTTTGTAGCCATACATTTGATTACCGCGGCGAATTGCAATTTTATTATGCAGGATAAGATTGAAAAGAATAAGAAGACACTAGAAGTTTATGTGTCAAATCTTGTATCAGCTACATCAAGATTAAATGGGTCACCTACTGAGCAGAGTGATGATTCTAAAGAGACATCACTAAGAATTGGGTATCCTCTCTCGAAATATAGTGGACTCGGTCAAGGATCTGGAGATAAGGACCAAATCAATGCTCATGAAGTTCTGCTTTCATCAAGTATCAAGCTTCCATATGTTGAAAAGATACCTCCATATACTACTTGGATATTCTTGGAAAGGTACAATGACTTAATTCAAAGAATCACATTTTTTTAGAATGAAGTCTTGTTCGTTGGGTGTGAAATATGCAAGAATTATGTTTTGCTCGCACTCTTTTACTGCTATTTATATGCTCATTGATTGGCTCAGAAACCAGAGAATGGCAGAAGATCAGTCAGTAGTTGGGAGGAGACGCATATACTATGATCAACGTGGAAGTGAAGCTCTGATCTGTAGTGACAGCGAGGAAGAGATTATTGAGCATGAGGAAGAGAAACACGATTTTACGGAGGGCGAGGATCGTATTCTGTGGTAATTTTTTAAGGAATATTGAACTGTTTGTCAACTTGGTGGCACTAAATATCTATATTTTTCATGATAGGATGGTGTTTCAGGAACATGGATTGGATGACGAAGTAGTAAATGCTGTGAATCAGTTTATTGGAGTGTCACCATCAGAATTACAGGTCTTTTTCGACGTCGGCATGTTTATATCTTGTGTATCTATTGAACAAATCTTTTATGTTACTGATCGAATGTTTAATAACTGCAGGAGCGGTTCACCTCCCTGAAGGAGAAGTACGGTGAGAACAAACAAGCCACAGGATCAGGGAACTCTGTGCATGAGAAGGGAATTTCATTGGACAAGAGCCTCAGTGCTGCTCTTGATTCCTTTGACAACCTGTTCTGTCGACGCTGTATGGTTGGTGGTCTCCCGACCATTTCTCTTGTTGTTCTGAAAATTGGATAATTCTTGATGATTTTCAGAATAGCTATTCATCTGTTTTTTACCTATGAAACAGCTTTTTGATTGTCGTCTGCATGGCTGTTCACAGACCTTGATCAACCCTGTAAGTTGGTAGGAGTTAGTCACAGTATTTTGAAAACG
The DNA here is from genome assembly GCA_012979155.1 of Hypericum perforatum. Taxonomy (NCBI): domain Eukaryota; kingdom Viridiplantae; phylum Streptophyta; class Magnoliopsida; order Malpighiales; family Hypericaceae; genus Hypericum; species Hypericum perforatum. The sequence goes on from SOPF01033663.1 coordinate 8,537, forward strand.
CATAGTTTTTTTCTGTCCATTTATCTTGATTCCTTGATTAGCAGAGTGAAAAGCAGCCTTACTGGTCGGAATATGAAGACGATCGGAAACCTTGCAGCGACCAATGTTATCTTCGGGTAGTTTTCTTTCTTTTCATGAGTGACACACACTCTAAAGCAGTAAAGCTTTTTGAGACTTGAGACTTCAGTGAATTTCTTGATATGCATCTCTTTCTTTTGGATTGGTTTGCTTTTCTTGGTACCTAATCTCACTTCTCATCATGCAGCTAAGAGCTATCAAAAGTTTGCCCGATGCTTCAGCTGCTAGTAACTCACAAATACTGGGAGCAGTGCCAGTAGAAGAGGACAAGGTTGTCGTGGAAGCCGTAGATAGTGAAAAGACTATTGGGGTTGATGGTGGGGTTAGTCATGTCTCTGTAGAAAGAGATCCCAGCAATGCTACTTCCGAAGCTATCTGTAATTCAGCACTTGCTATAGCAGAGGAGTCAGATAAATCTTCCTTGGTGACCGACGAAGATCTTAATAGAAAGCGCAAAGCTTCTGAGGTTGCAGTTGTAGAACTTGACAACTCAATCGAGGTCCTTGATGGTAATCAGGATTCTTCTGGTAAGAAACAGAAGAAACTGGTTGATTTGCATTCAGTTTCTGGTGATGGAGAACGAGTAAGTTCTAATCACAGTTCTAGAGGTAAAAGTGCAATCGGGAACAGTAACCTTCAGGATGATACAAAAGTCGCTCCCACTTATTCCACCGAGCATCAATCAGCCAAGGAAAAGGGTGTCCGTGTCCCTGGTGTATCTGAACCCTCTTCCTCTATAGGAAGACAAAGAGATGCCTCAAGCAAGACTCAGTGGAAACCCATTGAGAAAGAGCTGTACTTGAAAGGAATAGAAATATTTGGGAAAAACAGGTATGGGAAAAGTTTATCTTGATTCAGAATAAAGATTGTATCTTGTATTATTTTCCACATTTAATTTCATCTTTATGCATTGCAGTTGCCTAATTGCCAGGAACTTACTTTCTGGCTTGAAGACTTGTATAGAAGTTTCGAAACACATGTATGATAGTGACGCAACAATGCCTAATCGATCTGTGATGTCGAATTCATTTCTGGAAGAACAGGGGAAGCCTGATGCTGATTATTTGACTGCGGTATGGGTTTCCATAGGGTTTTTTTTCCTCAGATTAAAGTCCAAAATGAAAAACTAGTTCTAACTCTTCAACCATTTTTATGACAAGTACCTCTGCAAGCTGAGAAATTTGGTTTTGTATTTTATAGCACTCTTCTTTGTTGCTTGTGCTTACTTTAGGAGCAGGAGATTCGAACAAGATCACGTCTACTTCGGCGGAGAGGCAGGACAAGAAAGTTAAAATATTCTTGGAAGTCTGCCGGTCATCCATCAATGTGGAAACGAATTGCTGATGGCAAAAACCAATCTAGTAAGCAGTACACACCATGCGGATGCCAGTCAACTTGCGGAAAGCAATGCTCTTGTTCGGAGAATGGAACTTGTTGCGAAAAATATTGTGGGTATGTTTTACTCTCGATCAAGTTCAGGTTTGCAAAGGCTTAAGAGGCCATGGTGATTATATATGGTTGAGATTGATACAATTCAGTGCAAATCTCCAGTTGCTCTAGGAGCTGCAAGAATAGGTTCAGGGGATGCCACTGCGCCAAAAGTCAGTGCAGAAGTAGACAATGTCCATGCTTTGCAGCCGGACGCGAGTGTGATCCTGATGTTTGTCGGAATTGCTGGGTGAGGTAATTAGATTTAGTATGCTGTACACCAGCAGATATTATTGCATATAATCTGGTAACTCCCGACATGACAACTATTTGTATGTGATGAGTACAAAGTATGTTAATTGTTTCATAGTATTTTATGTAAAATGCAGTTGTGGTAATGGGTCTTTGGGTGAACCTCCAAAACGCGGGGATGGTCAATGTGGTAATATGAGACTTCTCCTTAGGCAACAACAGAGAGTGAGTAAAACCTACAGCAATTTCAATTAATGCAAAAATGTCTAGACAATGCTTTAAGAGGTTTCATGTGTTGTACCTCTTTATTTCAATTTTTCAGATCCTTTTGTCGAAGTCTGATGTTGCTGGATGGGGAGCATTTCTAAAGGTACATTTTATTTCTTTCGCTATCCGCTGTTAACCATTGTCGTTTGCATTTTCTTTATCCTAAGCTGGAGGGTGTATCTCAGAACTCTGTCAGCAAGAATGAATATTTGGGAGAGTATACTGGGGAATTGATCTCCCATCGCGAAGCAGATAAGCGCGGAAAGATATATGATCGTGCAAATTCATCATTCCTTTTTGACTTGAATGATCAGGTAAGTTCTTTTGTCGCTTTGTTCAGAATAGTTCTACAGCCTTCAACTTCTTTAACGAGCCATTTCGTTTCCGACAGTATGTCCTTGACGCTTATCGGAAAGGTGACAAGCTTAAATTTGCAAACCATTCATCAAATCCTAATTGCCATGCAAAGGTATAGAGCCATTGAAGAACTCCGGTTGAAGTTCTCGTTTTTCCATCCGAACTAACTGATGGATTTGGCAGGTGATGCTGGTGGCCGGAGATCACCGAGTTGGCATCTTTGCCAAGGAGCATATTGAAGCTGGTGAGGAACTATTTTATGACTACCGTTACGGGAAGGACCAGGCACCTGTTTGGGCTAGAAAACCTGAGGGTTCGAAAAGAGATGATGTGACTGCTTCTCAAGGTAGAGCAAAGAAACATCAATCCCACTAGTGTCCCAATGAGCCACTCCCACTCTTCTGGGAGCGCCTGTATACTGTATTCATACTAGCAGTTATTGTACAGAGGGTCCGAGAAGTAGGACCTTAGACGTCAAATCGTGTAGATAATTGGACATAAATAAGGTTAAGATGGAGCAGCAATAAGGTATAGCTCTGATGAAGACCAAAGCCATTTATCAATAAATTCTGTATGTGTTATGTGCTCTACAACAATAGGAACTAAGTTGCGCTCTGTTCGGTTTTCTGCATTTCATTTCTGTGTAAACAAACCCGGTTCGATATCAAATCTATGTCAGAGAGTTCTATTCGGTTAATGTTATGTGTGAAGCTTATATTTCTTTTTGGCAATGGAGGGACAAGGCCCTATGTAGGAATATATGATTATGCAAGAAGAGATCCAGTAGTGTTGATAATCAGTCTTTAGGGGAGATCAAGTTGAAGAAGAAGATGCAGCATTTGTATTTCTAAACACAATCCCATTGTTTTAAGGCGAACATGTCATTGTGAGTTTGGTAAAAAGAGAAAAAAATAAGTTTTTTTAATAGATGAGTCGACAACTTTTTGAAGATAGTTGTTAAAAGGGTTTTTTATAAAATAAATAGGGAAAAGTACACTAAGGTACTCTGTGGTTTTATCGATTCTCACTTGAGTACCTTGTGCTTTTTGGACCGTAGAACAGGTCCAAGTTATGAAACTTTCCATCACGGACCGGTCCCGATCTCCGGTCCGCGCATTTTTCAAAACGACAATGTTTCATTGCCAACGTGTCTGTCCACGTGTTTTGGGTAAATATTGGTTTTAGTACTAAATAGTTTAATATTTTTAAAAACTCTAAACCTAAAATTTTCCCTTCTTCCTCTCCTCTCTCTCTATCCCCTCTTCTTCTTCCAAAAGGATTCGTGGACACCCAAGAACCCTCGTACACTGAAGACATCTTCCCTAATAAAAAATTAAATTTTTTTCAAGGAGAGAAAAAGGATTCGTGGCGGCGACGGTGAGGGTAAAGGGGCTTCCTAATCGAGCCTCAACTTTCTGATGATGGAGACGAATTAGTTGTCGTCGCAAGCGTCGATGCCGAGGGCTAAGCTGGTGCTGTCAAACTCCAGGAATTTCAGCCCCAAGGAAACGATTGTCGGACCTTACTTGAGATTCACGAGCAAACTAATTTTAGCCCCATGGAAACGACTTAAAGCCTATACTGCATCAAGACAAATAAGGGTTCCCAGTGTAACTGCCAAACCAAAAACGATGTCTCAAGAAACATGCTCGATACCGAGGCCCTCTAACCTGTAGGTTTTGTATGTAGGCTTGAAGCGAGGTACCCATAGGCATCCTCCAAGCCGAAGAACACCACAGGGCATCTCTATCCGCTCTGATTCAAATTGACTCCAACCACGAACATATCTTGTAGGAGAGAGAGAGAGAGAAGAAGGGAAAGGAGGAGCGACAAAGAGCGGAGAGAGAGAAAAAGGAGATGATGCAAATCCAGCCGGGGTTTGGAGGAGTGGAAACGACGGCTTTCCGAGAGTTATTTGCCGTCTATTGTGATTTTTAGGTTTTTTAAGATTGAGATTTTCTGGGATTTTGAAACATTGATTATTGGATTTTGGAAGAAGAAGTGGGGGGAGAGAGAGAAGAGGAAGAAGAAGAGAAGATTTTAGGATTAGAGTTTTTTAAAAATATTAACCTATTCAGTACTAAAATTGATATTTAACCCACAACACGTAGACAGACACATCAGCAACGAAATGACATCGTTTTGAAAAAAACACGCGGACCGGAGATTGGGACCGGTCCGTGATGGAAATTTTCATAACTTGGACCTGTTATACGGTCCGAAAAGTACAAGGTATCCAAGTGAGAATCGGTGAAACCACAAGGTACCTAAGTGTACTTTTCCCAAATAAATAAATAATCGTAGACAGATATCGTAGAACACCAAAGAGATTACAGTTAATAAGTCAAATAAATATCCTTCAACAAAATGATTCACGTGAAAGATGTTGAATTGAAACAGATTCGACTTCCGTGGCATGTCAAGAACCGAGATTCGTGTAAACAATAATGAGTCAAAATTAATTTGTCTAAATCATCGACACAATAAATTATAGCAGATATTCAACAATTTTAACAATTTTATCATACTTGCAACAAACAATGTCGCAACCTCAAGATAACTTAAATCTCCACAGCAATTTGACCGGAAAAAGAGTCAAGCTGATGATATAATTGGTACCCCAAAAGCGACATTGGACTGGAAACCAACTAAATAAGGCATCCTAATCTTTCAAGACGAGAAGACAGCCTCGACAAGGACATGCTCCTTAGGGAACCCCAGACCAAACAAGTGACTAACATAAACCCTCCCATCCTTCACAGTGGCTGCAGTAGCCAACCTGTGCGTCAGCCCTTTGAACGTACCCACCACCTCCGCCGTCTCCCACCCGTCCTGGCTCTCCACCAGCCTCGCAGAAGGGCTCGACGCCGCGACCACGATCCTGGTAGGGGAGACCAGCTCCAGTCCATCACCAAACGCAAGTGAGCCTCCTGCCACTTCTACCAACTTCACTTGGTGGTTCCCATTGGATAAGTCGACCTTGTAGAGGTTGCCACTTAGTGTGTGGATGACGAGTAGGAACCCATCCGGATGGTATACGATGCCGTTTAGAGCGACCAAGTTCTTGTACCACTCTTTGACTGTGAAGAGAGGGCTCCTGATGATGGTTAGGAGCTCGCCGTCTTCCCCTACCTTCCAGATTTTGCTCTGTGTAGCGTCGGTCACGTAGGCGTTGCCTTCTGCGTCCACTGCCACGTCGTCCGCGAAGGCTTTCCCGTCTTCTGCAAGATTTTTTGGAAGAGCGTGACATTGATCAACGTCTAGTAATTACCAGACAATAGGGATATCAAGTTGATTTAGTTAAAGATGTAGGAGAGACATAACGGACCTTGGTAGCCCCACCTATGGAATTGAAGTTATAGTGCAAAGAGATATGCATGATAATGATGATAATCTCTCAACATATATCTCTTCCAATTATGATACCACAATAGAAATTTTATATAAAACGTAAAACATTAAAATAATAGTTAAGTATAAACAAAGGTATTACTCTTATAATGACTATCCCCATTCGCATTTCCGAACCAATCTATCTCAGTCCATCCTCAGAATAAACAATTAATTTTTCACTTATCTATATTAACTCAATCCAGTTTACTCAATTTTTGACGTACCTGAGGTGAATCTATTTCCAACCAATAAATAATTAATATTTCTGTCATCTACATCGTCAACTCAATAAATTATAATTTGTTATTTTTGTAATGTGAATTACAAAATTTAAATTTATATGTATTTATAAAAAAAATTACAAGTTTACGAAATAATATTAGATAATGTGTAGATAAGAGAAAAAATAAAATAAATTAGGTTGATTATGTAGATGAAAGATATATTAATTATTTACTAATTTGGGATAAGTTATGATACAAACGTAGATGTGAATAAAAATTAAATAAAATAGATTATGTTGATGTGAATGAGTAAAAAATGAATTATTTACTTCATATGACCTCGAGATAAATTGGTACGAGAATACAGGTGCAGATATTCTTATGGGAAAATCCGCCCATTATTATGCACACACTACTCTAGGCTCCATGGTCTGTATTAGCTCGATATGATCGATGTGGTTACTTGTATTATACAACACATACGACATTCAGGTAGGAGAAAAAACTATAAATAAGCCCCCAAAAAACCCACAAAACCCATATTTTATTAACGGGTTCGTATTAGTCTTAATAATGAGAGACCGTGATTCATCTAAGTAGTTATTGTCTTAAGCCTCCACGAAAATAAAAAGAGTTCAATAAGTTCAACTATAATAACAGAATATTAAAAGTAAAATTACTGTGTAGATAAATTAATACCAAATAAGTTTATAAATTTAATATAATATTATTTTTTTTAGTCCAACCTCATAACGTTACAAACTAATATTGATTGATTAATAATTAGTAAAATTAATATAAGTTTATAATCTCAATGTATGTAATACAATAGGTGGTAATATGTTTTCTCTTAATCGCGGCTTTTTATCCATACAACTGGTTCAAAAAAAAATATTATAATAAACCGTTTTAGAATGTGTATATTATTTAAATTAAAACTGATTTAACCATGGTATTTGGTATTAGAATTTAGAAGTTGACTGTCATTAACTCTTATTCAGTGTAATTTTCATTTTCATTCATAAAATTTAAGTCAATATAATTTAACAACAATTTAAATCTCTTATCACTTACATTATAATATACTATTTATTTAAAACCAATTCAGTGAGGAACAGAGTACCGGGTCCACTGAGCCGAGTAAGGAACAGCCGGCGCCACGTGGAGAGATCGTAAGCGGCGAGGGCGCTGTACTTCTGGCCAAGCAAGTCAGCATTGACCACAAGGACGCGGTTCCGGGACAAGTCAACGGCGATACCGAGGGAGGCGTTCCCGGCGACGTCGGGATCCCTGACGACGAGGATCTCGGGGAGAACGGCACCGTCGGGGAGGTCTTCGGGGACGGGGAGCTGCGCTAGGCCGCCCTCGAGGAAGGAGACGAGGAAGCGGCGGTTGAGCGGATCCCACTTGACGCACTCGCGGAGGTACCCGGAGCTCCGGTACCGGAAGACGTGGGTGGAAGCCGGGGAGAGCTCGAGGGAGATTATGTAGGCGATGGGGATCGCCGAGGCTACCAGTAGGAGGAGCCAGAATCTGGCGGAGCAGCGACAGTACGGCATCGTTTTGGTGGTTTGTGGGAGTTTAGGAGATTGGTAATGGAGATGTTCGAGATGGGAGAGTTCTTTAAATTTGAATGGTATTTGCTCACCAAATCCATCTTAATAGATAAATAGTTTTTTAGTCTACATTAGATTCGAATTTACACCTAATTTGATACTCACATTTGATTTAAGTGGTTCTAAAAAAAAGGTGGGAAAGTCATTATTATGAAATTCTTCTAATTTGATTTAAGTGGTTCTAAAAAATAGCGGAAAAGTCATTATTGTAAAATTCTTCTACAATGAAATTGTCGAAATTATCATTTTGGAGAAATTATTACATAATGGAAGTTTATATTTTTTTCAAAAATATTAAAATTGAAATTTTTTAATAATAAGTAAGTAAATAATAAAACATATGTTTTCTATATTCAAATTATCAACATCTTGATTAATAACATTATTCAAATGTTATATTAGATTGAAATATTTTCTTACAATAAAATAAAATCTCAAGAACTATTTGAAGACGATTTTAGAACATAAATAATTATGTGACATTTGTCTAACAAACAAATAAACACAAAATTGTGCCTTATAAATATCAAATTCGTAAACTATGCAATGTAAGTATTGGCATTGTATGTGATGTGGCAGAATTCCTTTTCATAAAATAATGATTTTAATTTACTAGTTACATATCTAATTAGAAGCGGTTAATAATTAGCGAGAGAATTGTTTTATCTCAATTAGATTTAGAGTTTGAATTATTGGAAATAAAATACTGTTAATTACCTATTAAGAAAGCTTTACTATCTTTAAAAGTTTATATGCGGTTCCAACTTGAATTAGTTAGTTCATTTAATTTGATACTAAGTAGTTCTAAAAAATAGCAATTCTAAAAAATAGCGAAAAACACCATTATTGTAAATTTTTTGTAAAGTGATATTGGTGAGACTTCACTTATCACTCTAGAGAGATTATCACATAACGGAAATTTATATTTTTTTCTAAAAATATTAAAATTGAAATTTTCTAATAATGATTACATAAATAATAAAAAAATATTTTTTCTATATTTAAATTATCAAAATCTTGATTAATAATATTATTTAAATATTATATTTGATTGAAATATTTTCTTACAATAAAATTACAATCTCAAGAACTATTTGAAGGCCGTTTTAGAACATAAATAATTATTTAAAATTTGTCAAACAAACAAATCATACACAAAATAGCTTCTTATAATATTTTTCAAATTCGTAAAGTATGTAATATATTTATTTAAAAATTTAATTTATGTGAAAATTGGAAGCAAATTTTATGTAAAAAGTATCAATTATCATGATAGAGAAGTTATCACATTTTTATACTCTTCTCGGCTTGAAATCATGATTTTTTTTATCAGTTTAGAAAAATTATTACTTTATAAAATATTATTTTATAAAAAAATTACTGTATTGTCGTCTTTGCATTGGACAGATGGATAAAAATGAGTAGGTATGTTTAGGATTATTTTTACAGATTATATAACCCCATACTTGGGTTTTGACAGTGGGCTTGAATTCCCCTCAATTTCTGTGTATATGTAGACTCCATAAATTTAGCGATTAACTGCATTGTATTAGCCTAGTATAAATTTAATACAATTGATTAGAAAAAAAAATACTCAACTATGTAAATTAGGTCGGACAATGTCAGAATAAACTCAATGAATATCCGAGTAAGAGTCATCATTATTGGAGTACATATTAAAGTAAATCTCCTAATAAAATCTGTTAAATATTCTTACAACTTAAGATCCCAAGTTGTCCATTTGCTACTAGCACGGAACACATAGTGCCGAAAGTGTTTCCTACGGCGATGTCCACAACTGCTAGGCTTGATTACTTAGCGATAAAAGTCAAAAGGAGGAATTGAAGCTGAGCAAATATTGAGCTTAGGTGGCCACTCGGATGATTTCAAAATTGTCATATTTCCATCCTATCAAATCAGACATTTTTAAGGATGATCATGTCATTAATTTTTTACATTCCTGAGATTTCAAGCAAGTAAATATTTCAAGGCCCAGTAGGAAGACACTTCTCTGGCAAAGTGAATATTTGACAATTCGCTGAAGGATTGGCGGTCGTGATGAAATTGAGACTTGTCCTTTAGAGGGGCGATTCGGGAAGCGGTCCTATTTTCGAACTTATGGTGTGTGCCACCGTCTTGTATGATTTATGAATGTCAGTTAAAGCAGTTGTAATTTAATAAGAGTGAAACATAGTGGAATTTATCTGTAATTATGTTCTTAAATCTTACGAAATTCTTTATAATTGATAGGAGGCGCTGCATGCAAACCCACGAAACTCGTAT
>SOPF01033668.1:0-10655 GCA_012979155.1 Hypericum perforatum
TTCTTATCTCTTGTTGTGTTCAGACCTTTCAATAGTAGGGTTTGTGGAGTTACACATGTACCAGGTACTTGTAAGAATAGCGTTTATATAAGCTTCTCTTTTTTCAATTTATTGTTTAGGTTTCTTTGTGGTGAATACTTATAAAATGCTACCTTAAATACTTGTTTCATATTTTATTTTTTCATTTGAAAGGATTGTATCTATAATTTCTTAGAAACATTCAAGTTTTTTGCGACGCGAACCAAATTCTTGGTGTTTTAAAGGATTTTTTGTTGATTTGATGAAGTTGTGGTACAATTGACATATTTTGGGCCAGGTAGGTATGTTTATGTCTGTACTTCAGGTGCCTCCTTTTCATTTCTTGGATACCTCTGATTCAATAAGGGCCCTCTATTTCTCTAGATCTGGTTCTGATTTCTTTTCTGAATATATTTCTTAATTGATTATATTTTTTATTCATGTAAATGATTGACTAGAACTTCCTGTCATTTATCTTGTTTGTAGGTTGTGAGTAGAACTGACAGGGTTGATTTATTTCTTCCTTCTCTGATGAAAAACCTTTTTCCAGTTAAAATTGATCTGACGCAGCTTTTCTTGATGAAGAGGTCATTAAATGGATGCAGTTTAAAGTCATTTCATTTCATATCCTTGAGCAAATGAAAAAAAAAATAATTGTTTGGGAGGGGTTTGGTTCAATATCCAAAAATTGATGTCTTTATTACAATCTAATAACCCATTAAAGTTTTCCGTTTAAACAAAAATTAATATAATGGGCATTTATCAAGTTTTTCTAGAATCCTAAAGTGAGTTCCTTAACTTTCAGGTCAGAATGGAAAGAAAATAATCTTTAATCTAAGGGAACCAGCCAAATGCTTTATTGGGGTTCGTCCAGTAATTAATACGTTTTCCACTTATAAAATTTTAAACATTCTAAGAGAATACCCATAAAACAGCATATGGGTGTACTAATCGAATCATATTTTTCATATTTTAATAGTTAAGGATGGAGTTTACATTGATGAAGATGTAAGGAACACCTTAAACAATAAAATTGTGTACTAATCGAATCATAATTTTCATATTTTGATAATTAATGGTGGAGTTTGCATTGACGAATAAGTAAGAAACTCCATAAACAATAAAATCGCTTAGTTAACACGATTGATGCGCTTTATATGCTTATTGCAGAGATCATGTGCAGGTTTCAGATTCATCATAGGTTAATTCATAATCTTTAAAAAAGTACATATGCAGGTCTATATCATCATTGAGACTGACTGCGGTCTTTGCATATGCTTTCTCAACGGATCTGGATCCGGTCATGCAGCTCCGCCATAAAAATTTTAGTTTATCTTTGTGTAAACTTTTTCATATTTCCAGTATTCAGAAATAAGTTGTCGATTGGCTATGTAACGGTCGGGATTAGCCTACCCTTTCCAAGTGATTGCATATTTTATTAGCTTGTTAATTAGCTTGTTTATCAGGACATCTTCAGAAATGTATCTTACTTGGGATGTATGTTCATTTGTAAATTTGTCTTAGTGGATAAATCTTAAAAAAGACTTGTGTTTTAACTTCTCAAATAAAAAGACTTGGGTTGTATAGTTTTGAGTTTTTCTAAATGTAAAATTTCACGGAAAGAATTATAGCTAATAAGGATTAAATCTTCAAACTTACAAGTTCCAAATGTTAGAAAATAATGTGGTGGTACAGAGGATGAAAAAATATTGTGGGTTTAGTGTTGCTAAAACAGGGTTGCTAAAACTTCAAAGATCTCGTAGAAATTTTTTTCAAACAATCAGTTTGATCCTCTAAAATTATTGAGAGTATAATGGTCAGGATATTAAGAAGCTCGCACATCGAGGTTCAAAATGTACGACTTTGATCCAACCAAGAACACCCTAATATCAAAAATTGATGATGCTTTAGATAGAAATGAGTAAGATGATTTCTCTATACAAAATTGAAACCATAAGCCGTTATTTATAGAGGTGTTAGAATAACAAATAGAATCTTTAACATCACCAAAATATTCTTAAAATGATTCAAATTGGTGGTTTTTTGAACGGTCACGTCCAGTGAGTCTGAAAGAAGAGGTGTAATTTTCTTGGTGAGTGTTGACGCCCCCGATAGACCCGGTGCCAACCAAGTTCCTTGGGCCTTGTGGACGCCCTTCAGGAGGGTTGCACCTATCGGCTCCATGCATTTTCGCACCCTGGTGTCTGACGTTAACTGGTGCTCGCCGGGCCTGAGTCGTACCTCGTACTTGATGCCCTCCGGTTGTCTGTCGCCCTCGATGCCCTTCGTTTTTCCAAGCCAAAACTTGAACTCTTTTAGCAAAAGACGCATATATTTGAGCAAGTCGATTCCATCATTTTTGACAAGTTACGCCCAACCAAAATCTGTCGCATCGATCTATATGTCGTGTATCAAAAGTTATGAAAACATCCAACATCAAATTAAATTTAGTTTCGAGTTCCTGATTTTGTTTATATTTCTCAAATGGAGGTACCTTGCTGTGGAGTAATTGGTAGCCCCACGAACTTTATACTTACGCATGATGTTAATTACATCCCAAAACCGGTGGCAGATTTCACATAGCATTTTTTGTACAAATTATTGTACGATATTAGATAATCCATAGTTAACGGCGGTAAATGTGCAAAAATAATTTGGCCTAATAAAGAGAAATGTGTAATTATAGCTGTAAGAAACTTACCTAATTTTGTAAATGTACCATATTGACAAAGAGTTGTTGAACGGCCTAAGGGTTGATATGTTTGATCCCGTATATCTGTAGCTCCCTCAGAGTCAAGTTTGTACTACTAAAGATCATGTTAAAATATTACAAAATACATTAATCAACTGAAAATAAATTTTTTATTATGAATTCTGGAGTTAGAATCCACTGAACCCTTCAGTGTTAAAACTTCATCAACATTTCAAGTACTTCCTGATCTCATGTTTGGGGGAATGATTCTAATACCTGATGGCTCCGCGAGATTATTGGGTTCTCCCTTAGGACCATGATGTATTTGGTTCATCTAATTGTCAGAAAATGTAAAAAACATTTGGTGGTTGACTTATTTAAATGTCGCTGACACACAATATGATTTATACCAACAAACATTTTGATAACTCTTGAAAGTATTGTTTAAACTTAACTTAAGATTTTTAAGTTCGAGTTAGTTTTCAAAAATCTCACCTAATTAGAACTGGATTAGCAGACAAAGTAATATGTAGATACGAAGTGGTCTAAAAAAATCATGCTATTTATTGATCAAAGATGTCTATATGTGTTCAAGTGCAACTTCTCTCGGATTCTCTGTGCGGCCGTTTGATTTGAACTATAATGTTTGAAGCGCCTAGGAATATTCCGTCGGCCTGAAAAAAATATCATAGATTCCTTTTTGGGTAGGGTGGAACATTTAAGGACCCAAAGGGGTGAGAAAAAATAAGATAGAGAATTACTTTATTTAAGACAATGCTTGGGACTCGGTTTTGAGTGTGGATTCCTGATCCAATATTGAGCTTATGCAATGAAACGTCAATCTTGATCCAAGATGTTTTTCCCAAATGATATATGCACACCAATAGTTACAATTTCCAGCCGCAATTGGACAGAACAGCAAATTCAAGCTTTAGAAGTAGAATAAACCATTCTATCCAGAGTGAATTTTAAAAATTATTTTGTCTATATTGAATCACAAAAATATTAATCAATTGCAATTATTTTGGTATATAGTGCAATTTAAATGTTATTGATTGAGATACTTTTGTTTAAACGATAAGGTGATCACAATGATAATTTAAAGAATATTAATAAGTATGATGAAGAAATTATTACAGTAAAAAATTTAACAAAAATAAATATCTTAAAATATTTTTAAATTTCTTAAATTATGTAAAGTATATATATTAATCAAAAGTATTAATCTGTGAGAAAATTAAGATCAAAATTTAATATCAGAAAATTTTTAAAAAATCAATTATTACAATATGAGTTATTTGATTTTAAACTATTCCAAACTGGGAGCTAGATATTTATATTAGTTTATACATGAAAGAAAATATTGTTACACTCTATATTAATGCATTATGTTTTCTTTACTATAGTAGGGTGAATTTTATTAATATTAAATACAATTAAATATGGCCACATGGAAGTACATATTTGATTAAATGTATTTACTTCCATGTAAAACTAATATGTAAAACTAAGTGTAAAACTAATAGCCACATGGAAGTGAATACATTTAATTAAATATGTACTTCCATGTGGCTATTAGTTTTACATATTTGATTGTGGCCACATGGAAGTAATACAATTATGTACATATTCAAATTTGATTAAATATGGCCACATGGAAGTACATATTAATTATGTTTTCCATGGAAGTAATACAATTAAATATGGCCACATGGAAGTACATTTAATCAAATATGTACTTCCATGTGGCTATTAGTTTTACACTTAATTACAATATTACAAATTGAACTTATTAACTCCTTGAAGTATCATCTGTGCCGCTAATGCGAACGGCCTATTTGGCGTTTTCGATTTTACGTGAGATGAGCGGTGAAAAGATTATTACCCATGGTCACTCAGGTTTGCCAAATACAATAAGTAGTCAATAATTATCTTTCTCTGCCTCGTCTCTTTCCTGAGGGGTTTATCAGTCAATGTCTCGATTAATCTTGCAGTGGCAACCTCTTTGTAGACAATTTTATACCAACCGAGTGGTTTATAAATAAATAAAATTCACTTATCAAAATATTATTTCTCCTTAATAGTTAATAGTCAATTTATCCCGAATATTGATGAGATCATGTTCGTAAACTATTATCTGCTTGTTTCTTAAGAAATCATATTGTTTAGGTGAGGAACTTTTAATACATTTTGTTTTTGCTTGAGGTCTACCAGCAATGGGCCGTTACATGCATTTGACGTCTATCCTCAAAGTAATTGGCCGATATTTTCTGCGCCAGAACGAGTTGGAGGTGGAGAATTAATTGGGGTGGGCTTTCTCCTGATATACGTGACGTTTGGACCAAAAGGCTGGGCCCTCAATTCGTATCGTGGGGCTTAAGTTCTGTTTTGTTGGGACTCCAAATTCGATGTGGGACTTGAGGAATTTTCTCATGAAATTTCATGTTATTGCCACAGAGTCGTATCTCTGACAATATATTTCCAACTCGCCAATGAGTTAGTTACTAACACTTTTGTACCAAGAATGTCAGTGTTAAATTAATTAATGAAAGTATGTATGTTATAAGTATATAAAAAAACAAGAATCTACAAACAAATGAACAAACTAGCCACGTGGCTCTAGCACATGTATTATCTAAATCACAGATAAAGCAAAAAGTTGATTTACACAATTCTTCTGTTTAAAGGTGCAGCAATAGGAATAGAATTGTTGCACTAAGGCCCACTTTCACTTCCGATTGATGAAACAAATGCAAGCCGCTGCTCTGATGATTTGGATTTTTGGACATGGCAGCATGTGACTGTCTCATGGCTTTAGTTGGAAAAGAGACACAAGAAAGAATCAATTGCTTCATTATATATATACATTAAAATTAATTTCCGAATGGTCATAGGACAGCTTTCGAATCTAGCTAGATGCTGTCGTTGATTACTCGCAACTATTGACTTTTTAATTTGTCAGAATAAGTTCTTCATGTGTTTTAGGGAGAAGACTGGGACATATCAAGGTCGTGCACAAAATTGCATGTTCCTTACGAGAAATTTGACCGGTCAGCTCGAGGACAAAAATAGATAAATAAAATGTAGGAGATTATGAAAAGAGCTCATGTTAATAATATGGCCGCGAGAGTAGTAATTATTAAAAGATTTTTTCCTCGGAAGGAAGGCTTTGAGCCACGTAGCATTTTATTTCAAGAAAATCAAGCAAGGATTAAGAACACAAGTTCATTATATCGTGAGTTAGCCCAAACCTCGCGAATTTTAAAAAGTAATATTAAAAAAGCATCACGCAAAGTACGAAAGTTTTCCGTTCCAAAATAAAGCAGGTAACCCAAATTTTCGCCACTTTCGTCAACGAATAAGCAACTTGAACTCAGCCAAGATATCGGCGTTCACAATTCAGGAGTAGAAGTATCGCTAACGGTTATCCTGAGATTACTAAATTTCATCTCTTTTCTTGATTTTTTATTGTTGTCTGTACTCTAGGGAACTCTAGTTATTTTGTAAATTTAAATGGTTGACTTTGAATTTGAAAACCATAGGAAAAAATGTCAACCCATTAAACAATGGCAGAGCAATTGATGCGGCACAAAAATCACTTCAGTACTAAAATTTGACATTACAGTAGCATTTTGAAAAAATTGACAGCGGTCATCAGTTGCCCTCTATTACTAGATCATGCGAAAGATTTTCTCGTATTGACTGTTAGATTTGACATATTGGCAATCAATTTATAGAAGGTACCATTGCACATCATATTCTTATCAAATAACATCTCGAGATGTAGTATGTAAAATGATATGAGCATATTGAGTTTCTTAAAGAAATGATAACTAACTATATATGTACGTAAAAAAGATAACAATTTGCTTATAAATATAGCCAAATAACTTAGCGATATAATTGAGGATATGATAAACAACATCGCAACAGTTCGTGAATAAATAATTTATATTAGAAATTTGTAACCAAAGTGACATTTTTTGAAAACATTTGCCCCAAAGAAATGGATCAGAAAATGCCAATCCACAAAATACCAATTGAACTTCTCCAAGAAAATTATTTAACAACACAAAGTTCGGTAGATGGAGATAGACCCGACCGAGTTGGACAAAATTGTCTCAACAACTTTACACAGATTAAGTTTCATATCAACACCTGCAGCTAGAATCTAGCTAGATGCAATCAATCTAGTTCAATGAATTGTTAAATATTTAGCATAAGTACTTCATATGCTCTTTGAAGAGAATTGCATGTTTCCCTGGAATGTTGACGGGTCAATTGGCATTAGGACAAAGACAAATATTAATGTCCAAGTTATGAACTGGTTATGTGATTTGAACTTGGCTTCATTCTGAGCATTCCTTCTTCATTTTCAATTTTGCCACTTGATATAGATATTACAACTCTCTGACAAGATGGGCTTGATCATTAAAGGTCAATCGGCGCGTATAAAGCCATAGGTTAAACATGTGCAACTCCAAAATATGAACGAATCATGATTATACGAGTGTCAAAACATTTATAAATGTAAATTATTTATGAAATCACATTTAAAGTTTTTGGTTGAATATGAAAATTTTAATTTTAAGATTTCGGTAATATCCAACATCCTCGTATTCAGATTTTGGTAAGATTAGATGACAAGCTATATTACTAGAGGGTTTTCATGGGTATCCTGTACAAAAAGATATCTTAGCGATATAACATTATAACCCAAATTGAGAAGTCAAGTAATCTCACTGACTAATCATTTTAAGGTTTAGAGAAATTCAAGTTGTTGAGATTAGCTTACCATTTGGTGAGTTTGAAAATCTATTTCTCTACTATTTTTAAATTTTGAATTTGAATATGAAAATTTAAATTAAGTAAATATTAAAATAAATCAATTTTGTGACTCTATTGATCAAGAATCATGGCACAATGGCACAATTAAAGTCGTTAATAGTGGAATTCTCAATTCTTCAATTTCAACCCCTACCATTGTATAATTGCAATAAATTAATTGTTACCAAAAAGTTTGATGGTAACTTCTAACATAACATTGTATTCCTCGAAAATGTGCCATAGAGCGTAAGATCATTAGGAAATAGAAATTAATATCTTGTTTTATTGAGAAAATTATGTTGCATGGAATCTCTACAGCATCCGAGATTATACATTATTAATATTCAGTGTTAAATACTATCGAATTTTATACCGAATTATTTAGGGATACTTTTAATGATGTTTTTTTCATTTGTTATAACTCAACCAAAAAATTCAAGTCTAGTGATACTTGGACAAACTCCCGCTGAGTGTTCACCAACTTGAGTTTGAGAAACAACTTGATTTTGTTTATTGTCAAAAGATTTTGTTGTATGGTACACATTCATTATCTCGGAGACATTGAGTTTGTTTTTGAAAGAGGCTACAAATCCTGTCCAAGGTCAATCTATAGTCAGAAACCAGCAGCAAGTTGATATCCTTCTCGTTATCATTCTCGGAAGCTCGAAAGATTTGTAGGAAAATAAAGAAATGGAGACTGATCATAACAGAGAAAGATTGAATGTGTGATGCCATGCACATAGTAGGATTCCTTTTATCTGTCGCTACTTTTTTAAATGAAATTTTCTTTTTGCTACTGGACAACAATGGTTTCCAAGGATTGGATCACATGGCGACATGTGATGTTTGCAAATTCTTTTGGTTATAATATGGAAAGGTCGAATCGGCTCAGAAGTTAGTTGGGCTACTTTGTCGATATGTTTTCAGATTCATTTTCTTCGTTGGCTATATTTTGTGCATATATATTATTGCATAAATATTCAACTCGAAGCTTTGTTAGTTAAAATAGTAACGTCCAGATGCCGAACATTGTGAGTATGAAGTTAAACACTGGAATCGCCGTTTGTAGTGGTCACATATCAGATGTAAACTCATGACATGGTCTAGCAAAAGTTGGCAGCTTGATGAATGCCGATGGTTTAGGTACTTAAATGGCAATATCATGTCTCTGTTAAATGTTTCAAAACTTATAGTGAACCGAAATTGTTCATTTGGCGTTTATTAATAAGTTGACATTGATATATTTATTCTTGTTCATCAGTTAACATTTCTTGGTGTAGTTTTGAAATTCAAGGTTAGCCATTTGTTTTTTTGTGAAAGGTATAAGAAAAACTCCTTGTTAAAATGTCAACTTGTTTTTAAAATTGACCCGTCAATTTTAAAAACCAAAGTGTTTTTTTTTTTGTGACATTGTTCATATGAACAAGAAAAACTGCCTTATTTCAAAAGTCCTAGTTTAGATACAAAGAAAAACTGCGATGAGTTTGCGCAGAAAGCAAACAACAGAGCAGCGAAAAAATCAGCCAAGAAAATTGCAGAAGCTACGCCATAAACTCATCGGGATTAAAGTCAGCCATTTGTTAATGAGCTGACTTTTTTAGCTTACACAAAAATTAACTTGCAATATTTTCAAAACAGTTGACTTTTTAATTAATATTTGCAGTGTCAACGTGAGCAAGCAATGGTGCCTTAGTAGAAGATTTGTCGTGAAGGAACAGAAAACAATCCAACTAGCCAATTTCTATAATAATTAAGGTCGCAACTTGTTAATCTATAGTTTATGCAGAATATAATGGTTTCAGCATAAAACAACGATATCGTGAATGGAGCCTAATGTTCCCAGGTGTTATAGTATGTTACATTTGAATAGCATATCCATAAGTTTGACTAAATTCTGCAGATCCATTAGCTTTCGAATCGACAGTTAAGTATGCATATATCAATATATATTTTTCAAATAATATCCAAACAAAACTTTTTAATTCTATCATTGTTAATACGTTTTGCCTTAAAATCTAAAATATCAAACAAATATCATACTGGCTTAATTAAAGGTGGTAGCTGCTCACTCACATGGAGCATGTGGGAGATTCCCTTCCCCGCTTGATCGGAAGAGCGACTGTTACAAATGAAATATTTATATTCAAGAACATGCAACATCATTTTGAGATTTTTTTATGTATGATCATATTTAAAAGACGGATTTCATAATAATGTCTTAATGTTTGTAAGAGTTAACTTATTATATCTTTAAAGATATCTAATTTTTTACTGTTTGATTCAACTCTCATTCTTATATTATTCCGAATTTGCCTTTACTCATTATTTAGTGAATCTAAATATAAATATTTTGAACCGAACTTCAAGATTTTATATAGTATTTGGTCTCATTATTTTTTCGAACAAATTTTTTTTCATTTTTTCAAAAAATGAGAATTGATTTATTGACTCTTAAAAAATAAAATAAAATAAAATATTATTCTACCTAAAAAAATGTTGGTGTTTGCCTTTTCTCATTGGAAGAGCAGACATGACATATTATTCAAACTCTCTTGGGTGACCACTTGTCCCTTCTTTGTGTCTGAAATTTTTGGCCACAAGGAAACATATCCATGAAGAGAACGATAAAGTTATGGCAAAAAGGGTGATATTCCCGAGACTTGCCAAAAGCAGCAGCTGCTTTGCTGGTGGTCCTCGACTAGTATTGATATGAACTAGTGGACTAAAAAGACACAACATCCAAGGACAACAGGAGGGAGCTTCTAACATGCAAGCCGTTGTTTTTGTTTATAGCTGCTTGATAGTTGATGAGCCTCTCTATCCACGTATGGTCCCAAAGAGCGCCTCTGCATCTCTTAGGAAGCATTTCTTAATCTTGCTTTGTCCAGTATTTCGCCTCATTGCATGGCGTCATGCCTCTGTTTGTCTAGATGTAATTCAAGCGACTTCAAGATAAGAGTGAAATATATATCTAAATGTAATTCTAACTTAAGAAAAGAATCTTAAATCTTTTGATAAATGAGATGTTTTATACATGTATGGTGTATATGAACAAAACAATGCCAAAAAAGTTAATAGTAAAAGTTGTATTTTTTTCAAAAGTTCATCAAAATACATC
>SOPF01033715.1:0-36592 GCA_012979155.1 Hypericum perforatum
CACCATATTCAGGAAGAGCTGGCAGCAACAAACAGGATAATCATAAATGAGAGAAAAAAATAACCCATTAGAGAGTTAAGGGAGGTAACTGAGCAGAGTGAGAGAAGAGGAATTATTGAACTTGATTCTTCCTCATCTTTTCAAGCACAATTAGACTTGATGGCAAAACAATTACGCGAATTGACTCTAAACAAAGTTGATGCTATTGCTTTACAACAGCATTGCGAAGCCTGTGGCAACTCTAGCCACAAGATTAGTCAATTTAGATCTTTCTAGCACGAAAGTATATATTGATTGCCTTTGAAACACTCGTACCATGTCACATGCTTCGTATACCCCCAAAATCACTTGGTTATATAGGTTTTTAAGGTATATAGCTCGCTTTTAGCTTTTTAGTTGTTGATAATCTGTTTTGTGATATAAACTATCTAAGTGCTTGTTCTTATGCTCTTTAATCTTGATGTTTGAGACTTTAGATCACTTGAGTTCAACTACAAACTTCATAAAGTAAACCCTAGTTAAGTAAGTAAATCCTAGAGTAGGCCTAACACCTCAATCTCTGTGGATCGACAACCTTACTTACTCTATTTGCAATTCGCTGCAACTCTGCTGCTGAAGCATTGGAGCACGCCATCCTTGTTGGCGCACGTCAGGTGTGTTAGTCTATTAGCTTTTTGTTCGGGTTGGTCTAGGGGTGGCGCACGCCACCCATTTCTGGCGTACGCCAGGATGATCTGACAAACGACCGATCGTCCATTATCAAGCAGAATTTCGATAGTACATTACAGAGGAACAACGAAAGAAACTCTCGTCACAAGTCACTAATTTTTTTTCAGTTAACCTACATGGACACCTATTTGATAATTTACTTTTTTAATACTATTTTTGTAATTAATCATAACAATAGTATTTTTTAAGGGAAAAGACCCATGTAGGGCTCTAGTGTTGATGACCTAGACGAAACTATTGTTTGTCATGAGAAACCCTATTAGAATTCTTATCACTGTTCAACGAACATAGATTTATTAAAATGTGGGGCAGGTTTGAATAAATATCAACAAATATGGGTTTTTTTTGAACAAATCTTAAAATTTTAATGAGATTCTGATTAGTTACGTCTTAAACCACGCTAAAGTTCAAATTACGATATCGGCTGTTGTAGCACGTTAGATGGTCAAACACCGGAGAAGAGATTGTATATTTCACTAAAGTACAAAACCTCAATGTCAGTCACTGATTTGATGCTTTTTTTAACCGCATGGTTGTTCCTCCAATAGACAGAAAATAATTTTTTTTTTAATAAACACCTCGTTAGGGGCTGGGTTTCCCCTATATAGATGAAATAAAAAAAAAATACAAAAGAAAGAAAAAGAAAAAGCAGCGCTCGAGCCCGTAAAGCCTGCAAGCCAACAGACCTGACCGTCAGGCGGGGCGAGACTAAAAGCAGAAAGGGAAAAAAAAAAAAAAAATTAGTGTGGTATGGTAGTGGCTTCTATCGAGATTGCTTATTTAATGAGTTATAGTTATTTTTCATATTACGATATTCATAATTTATTTTCTTCCGGTTTGTGTGATCTATACCCAAGTCAAGCAAACGGTTCTATTAGGTATTTATTACACTTTTTCCAATGGTTTTAGTTCGAACTTGCATTAAATTACGATTCAGATAAAACTTATTTTTTTTGGTAGAATTCAGATAAAACTTATTAGTCTCTAACAAACCCAACCTTACTCCTAACGAACAACCAAATTCTACATAGGTCCAAATAAAATGCGTGTCCTGAGATACGAATGTTTATCCCGTTGACATTTGCCTACGTATACTACGAGTCAGGACACATCCTAAATATTTGGGACAAAAATAAAGATAATATTTAGTCGGACAAAAAACATGGCTCATTTGGTCCAGAAATATCTCCAATTTAGCCGGCCAAGTTCTTCTCCTCTACATTGATTCGCTAGCTTAGCTTGAATTCGTCGGGATTCTTTTCTGACTTTTTGTGCTCCTGTGGATTGTTGGGGCGATTGCTTTTGGTTACTCTTTGTGGCCATGGCAATTATGCCCATTTGGTTGTGATTTTAATTGAGCAATAAAATTATAAATAAAATATATAAACATATATATTTAGGTATAGTGCAATTACCTTATGGTTTAGAAACTTCCACACAAGTAGTTTGTAGTTTCAAAATATTTTCGAGAAGGTGACTAATATCTCTTTTATGGAGTTCCATTATTTGAGTAATTTTTCTAGAAGAAATAGCCACAAATATAATTAAGAAAATGATTATTTTTAAATTATTTGTCGGAATAGGTCAACAAAATGAATAAAACTCATCTTCCTTTCACATTTTTCTAATTAACTTCAAAATTTTATTTTGTTAATAGTTTATGTCTATAAAGTATTCAAAAAGTAGAATCTCAATATGAAACACTCTTATCATTCAGCTGGATATTTTGAAACATGGTAGTGGTTTGTGTATCAATGAGGATGAATTCAGTACGGAGGAGAATTATATCAAATATTATGGAATAAAAATCGTAGATCGCATTGACATATGTTGTTCTTTAATATTAATATTTCTTTTTTTTTGAAAGAGTTTAATATTAATATTTCGAGTATGTCAATAATGACATAATTTGTATGTCAATATTGACATGTATGAATTTTGTTGTAAAAATGCTAAAATTTATATGAAAAATATATAAGACGGATGTACCATTGTTAACATACAAATATGTTAATATTGATATACAAATATGTCAATATGACTTCTTATTCTGTGGTGTCGGATTTTTTTTACATAAATATTTTTATAAATAGTAATGTTGACATATATAATATGTTAATATCATACACAAAAAATGTCAATATTAAAAAATTAAATATATCATCGTGATTCACTTTTCATTCTATGGCGTTCAGAATAGTTCTTATAGTCTTCGCCCAATTCAAAGCCTATCAACAGAACCAAAGAACACTAAAATAGATATTTACCAAATATTTATCATAACTCAATTTTTTTTTTGAAATTTTTTACAGTGGTCCCAAAAATGACATTGTATACTCAATGATCAAAATTTTATATGAAGATTTCATGTATATAACTCATATTCATACCTAAGCGAAAGGGCATTTTGACCTAGTGAAGTGTGACATGATTTAACGTAAATCTAGAGTACAAATCATGACAAACTTAATTATTTGGTATAAAATTTATCTTCAAAAAATTGATCACAATTAATTATAGCGATAAACATAAATAATTTTCGAAACTCAGACACTTCACAAGATTTATCACAGTCTCGTAATGAAAGTTTGTCGCTTGTTTGCCCTTGCTAAGGAACCCAAATATAACTTATATAGAAAGACTACATCAAAGTACGCGTTCCGTGTTTTTTTTTTTTTGTTTTTGTTTTGAGCACGTATTGGTGATCCCTGTAATTCACAGATAACAAATTAAAAAGGCGTTGATGAAACTGTTGTGGAGAAATCACGCCAATTGAAAATTGCTCTGATGTATGACTGGAAATACAAAGCAACCACGATATTACAAACGTTATTTTTTTAATACGAATAATTAATTGCAAATTCATCATGCAATCAACCTGTTCTCCATGAACTACGTATTTCTGGTTGGAACTGACTGGCTACACTTCCCGTCGCATTATTTATATGGACTCGGCATCTGCATGCATATTTAACTGAGGGAATCTGAATATTTTCACCAAATTTTGGACTTTATTAGGGTTTTGCTTGTAATGATATAAATAAGCCATGCAAGCGGGACAGGAGGAGACCAAGTAGGGAAAGCTAACAAAAGAGCCATTCATCCACGTCGTGTATTGCTGCCAAATGATTCTGAGACTATATATTAGGCCATTATCCGATTAGTTGAAACTAATTTGCATGTCGTGATGTTTGTTCTTGTTTGGTCCCATGATCTGTTGTCTCTTAAAGAGGAACAAGAGAAAAATAAATTACGCAGTGATGATTTTGATAAATATTTTCTTTACAAGTGATAGTTTTATTTATCTAATGGTAAACTCCTAATTACAAGTATTCTCGTTCTGGTATTCCTAATGATATAGTTTGGCGATTTTGTACTTCTGGGATACACATAAAGTTGTATATTTCAAGTATATTCAATATTGTAGAATGATTATCTTATCTTTAAAAGACGACACGATAATATTCTATTAATTATGTATAATATTAAAATACAGAAAAATTCTAAACATTCTCTATTAAAAAGTTTAGCAAATATAACTATGAAAATCTTAATTTGATAACTTTAAATGTAACAAAACCTTGTAAATCATTTTTTCAGATTTTTTCAGAAAATAATATTGGCAAGTTAAATGTGGGCCGTGGATAATCTAACCAATTGTTTTTAGAATCTAACCACGTTGACCGCCGTTAGATGGTCCTTCGGGTTTTCCCGTTGATCGGACAATTTTAGATTCGAGGTTCTCACAGTTGGTGTACTAGATTCAGATCTAATTTATTATATAGTCGAAATAAGAGTCAGATTTTTTTTTCCTTCTGTAAAATGCGAGATTACTCCATATATTTTAGTGCATACAGACTATGGTAATCGTCTCTAATATACAACAATTAATGCGTTTTTAAAATCGCTACACTACGAATCTCGAAATTTAGGACGAACATTTAGATATTCAAAATTTTCTTAGAGAGAGATTAGAATATTATGCTAATAAATGTATATGCAATGAGTGTTGGGATAGAGAAAATGACAAGTAAAGTCTCTTTCAACACCTATACATGTTTTGTAACTCTATTCCTACTCTCTTCCGTGTTTTCTAAGCTACAACAATTACTTTAGGCTCGCTTTGTAATATTTTGCACGACTTCTCACGTCTTAAAATGTTTTAAAAAAATAAGATATGGTATTAATTTGAAACTAATGGAGAGCCGTAACGGTTTTTTTCACTTGGTGGATCATGGTGCAGCGCCGATGGTTGCGGGGCGGACTGAAGGTGGATAAATAAACAAAAATATCCTTAGTCCTCGGCGTGAAGTCAATGACAATTGTGTACCACAGTTAGTAGCTAAATATAATATGGGGAATGGAATACATATGCTGAACTACAACAATGTTTAAAGAACTTAACATAACTAGATTAAGAGATAATTGAGCACGTTGTAAGGATCTCATATATATCTTTATGGCCATGCCCAATAAATGGTCTTTTGTAAACCTCAAAAATATCTTTAAGACCATAACTAATGCCCCAATTAGTTCGGTACATGTGGCCTGCTATAAGGATGATTTGTAGGCGCATCTGTATGATGTTGCCAAAACTGTTACAGTTAGGACTCAATCCAATCATCGGTTTGGTTTTTATTTCAAATAATAATGTAACAAAGAGATTTAGGAAAATCAATTTTCAAACACCCTAAATTTGACTTGGCCCCATTTATGATTTACCCTTATATCTTTACACCCAAGCTCACCAATCTCCCTCTCGTTCATTTTTCAGCCTTCACCAACTTGTCTACCCTCAGTTTCTCTATTTTATATATAAAAACACCTCTAGATCCCATGAACCCAACTCCACATTAACACCAACAACCTTCTACAACCACAGAAAGAATACTAACTAATGGCTCGATACGCTGCCGTTTGCCTCACCTTGTTGGTGCTCGTTTCTTTACGTGTATCGTCTACGGAAGCAATTAGAACTAGAAAGCTATTAATGGCTACTTCTTCTACTACTACTAATATTGGGAGGCCACCCATTTACAGCTCGTTCCTAAGTGCTCTTCCTAAGGGAACGGTGCAGTCTTCTACACCAAGCAAGAAGGAGCACTCCGTGATCGACGACCGACACCTCTTTGAAATCCACCGCTCGGCCATTGATCGAATATTACGGGCTGTACCTAGCCCAGGTGTTGGCCACTAGCTACGTAGCAATTCTTCTCTATTGTTTGTTGAACTTTTTCTTTCCTTTTAGTTAACTGGATACATAAACAAGGAACTTGATAATTGTGTAGATACAAAGAATGCAATTCAACAGTTTCCCCATATATTTACTTATGGTTGAGGGCACGAGAGAGATGAAATTTGCTCCACTACCATTTTTCTTTCCTTTTTGATCAACTTGATTAGCCTATGGCATTATTTTTTGTATTGATTAGCAGAGGCATATTAATTTGGCTAGTGATGTACGAATGGTGCTGTATCTTTCAGAGGTTTTATTGTGGTTTATAGACTACCGGTTATACACTCTACCCAGTAATCTTAGTTTGAATGTATAGAAATTTTAATTGACGAAAAATTTCTTCTAATAAGTCACAATGTTTAGTTAAAAAACAAACTCAAAATCTCTTCATTAAACTACATCAAACTACTCACCAGTTTGTCATGGCTGGCCATCAGTTTTTATTAGTGAGAAATTGTATTATTATGTTTATGCTT
The DNA here is from genome assembly GCA_012979155.1 of Hypericum perforatum. Lineage (NCBI taxonomy): Eukaryota > Viridiplantae > Streptophyta > Magnoliopsida > Malpighiales > Hypericaceae > Hypericum > Hypericum perforatum. The sequence continues at coordinate 6,442 of SOPF01033715.1, forward strand.
TATTCTATTATTTCCTGCCCGGTTCTCGTTTGGCTGTTTTTTACTTTTCTAGGTACGATGGCGTGTTCCCCGGGTTAAATTTGGCCATGCCGTATAAAATGGGTCAAGAAGGTACAAGATAATTTTTTCTTTTTTAGAAAATGCTCTGCTAGATAAAATGATCTACTGAATTATGATAAATAAGTTGTTTGTGTTGAGTTATGGCGAGGAAATCGCTGGGGGTAGCGACCGCTGCCAGGCCAGCGGCCACTGGGCTGAGGGCAAAGAGCTTCTGCTCTTCGGACCCAGCGACCGCTCGGAGTGTTGCGACAGGTTTTCCTAATCAGCTCAGGATTCATTTTTTGGACTCCTTGTTCGACCTAGGTAGGTTTTCTTGTATCTCAAGTGTGGTCTACTATAGAAAGACATGTTACTAGGGTTATGTAAGGCTTTGTAACTTAGTTCCCATCAATAAAAGTTCTTCTTTCTCACCGTGGACATAGACATTAGGTCGAACCATGTTATATCTTGTATCCATGTTCTTTGTGAGATATTATTCCCGCGTTGATGTGTTCCTAACAACTGGCATCAGAGCTTTTGGTCAGAGGAAGATGGATGGCTCAAAGTTTGCTCTTGTGAAATTCAATGGTTTATCGAATTTCGGGTTGTGGCAAAGGCATGTCAATGATCTCCTCGTACAACAAGGGATGATCGTCATGCTCTCAGAGAAGAACCCCGATAAATGGAGGACCAAGAGTGGAAGGAGATGGAGGCCAAGGGGGTGGCGACAATTTGCTTGTGCTTGGTGGATGACGTGATATATCGCGTGATGGATTAGGAGTCACTGGCTGAAGTATAGAAGAAATTAGAGGCAAGGTATATGTCTAAGTCTTTGTCAAACAAGTTTTATCTTAAGCAACGATTGTACGGGCTCAAGATAAAAGAGAACTCAAATTTGAGCCAACATATCAATAGTTTCACTCAGCTAGTGAGCAACTTGACAAAGATTGATGTGAAGTTCGAGGAAGAAGACAAGATATTGTTGTTCTTGAATTCCTTATCGGGTTTCTATAAGAATTTGGTTACAACTCCAACAGTGGGAAATGAGTCCTTGGAGTTGGAGGATATCACAAGTGCTCTTTTAAGGCTTCATCAAAGAAAGAAAACCAGAGATGAAAGAACAGAAGCGCTGGTTATGAGGGGTAGCCATGGTGATCGTAGAGCAAATGGAAATGGATCCAAGTCGCGGTCAAGGAGGTTTAAGGGCAATTGTTATGAGTGTGGAAAAAAGGTCACTTGAAGAAGGATTATCCAAGAAGATCTCAGAATCACGAAGGAATGTCAGATTCCATAAATATTGCCTCATGTTCGAACTAAGCAGATGGTGATTGTCTTTCTATTTTGTCAGGTCCAAAGCATTAGGATTCCTAGATTTTGGATAGCTTGTCCTTTCACGTGATGCTAAAGAGAGGGTGGCTTGACACATATAAGTTTGTTGATTCAGGTATGGTGACAATGGGTAATGGTTTTGCTTGTAAGATTGCCAGCATAGGAGATATCCAAATCAAGATGTAGGATGGTATCATGGTAAAGTTATGTGGGGTTAGGCATGTTCTGAAGTTGGAGAGGAATCTGATCTCATTAGGAGCCTTAGATTATAGCGAGTATGGTTATCAGGTAGTAGGTGGTCTAATCAAGTTGAAGAAAAATGTTATGATAATGATGAAGGGTGAAAGAGATATTTGAAATACCTACAAGTTGGTGGGGACACTATTGTAGGTGAAGTCACATCCTTGTGTTCTGAGGGAGAGGCAAGAAGCTCAAGTCATGTGAAGTTAGTTCGTATGAGGGAGTAAAGGTTCGACATGGATGGTTCGAGTAGAGTTAGGATTTGCGAAGACATGGATAGTAAGAAATGGTTGCTTTATGGAGGCATGGTTGGCAGAGAGTCAAGGTTGTCTTAAAGAAACTTTGTTAGCTGGGTCCCGCTATGGTTATCTAAAGGGATGTAGACGTCAAATGTGTCCGGTAGGTTTGGCATTGGGCATGTAAAGCTATTGGTGACATCATGCATAGATCGGGTATCTCACTCATGGCTAAACTTTGGTATTCAAAGCATGTTTGATGGTTCTACTAGGTAGGACAAAAAGTTGCCCATTGTATGCTATGGCAAATAAAGTTGATTTGTGGCAAGATAGTTCGACAGAAAATCAGTTTGAGGTTGTGAAACATGGGGCTGACCGGATAATAGAGGGTATGTCTATTGGTCGCAAGGTTGCTTCTACAAGGGAACTTACTATTTTGGGTTCAATGGAGACTGGAGGGAATAATCCAAGTAAGCTTGGAAGTTCAAGCTTTGGGACTGGCTTCAAGTAATTGAACGAAGGGACATGAGAAAGTTGAGATTGTCTTATTAATGATGGTGATTATCTACGGTTGATGGAGTGAGTCAGTCATCAAGTAGAGTTTTGCAAGTTCTCATGGTTCTTCATAGGACAGAGTCTTCATTAAGGTGGAGTTTGTTGAAGTTTGGGTGGAGCTTTATTGTTTCTTGCATGGGATGACTTATCGCCAAGGTGGAGATTGTTGAGTTATGGCAAGGAAATCACTGGGAGCAGCGACTACTGCCAGGCCAATGGCCATTGGGTTGAGGGCAGAGAGCTTCTACTCTTCGGACCCAATGATCGCTAGGAAGCTAGCGCCCGCTAGGGGTGCTACGACAAGTTTTCCTAATCAGCTCGGGACTCTTTTTTGGACTCCTAGTTCGACCTAGATAGGTTTTCTTGTACCCCAAGTATTGTCTACTATATAAAGACATGTTACTAGGATTATGTAAGTCTTTGTAACTCGGTTCCCATCAATAAAAGTTCTCCTTTCTCACCGTGGATGTAGGCATTAGGTCGAACCACGTTATATCTTGTGTTCATGTTATTTATGCGATATTGTTCCTGCGTTAGTGTGTTACTAACAGTTTGAAACTATACTAAGTAAAAAAAGTTGAATATAATAATTTACTCAATTATTATAAAATTGTCTACCATCCGTACAGTCCTAAAATGGACCTTCCATGACCAAATGTGTTCGCCTATTAAAAACGGAACAAAATCTGTTGTACTAAAGGGGACTAGATCTAGACCATATTCACAAATAATAACAACCAATTAAACCAAAATTTATAATTAACATAACTAATTTAATTATTAATATATAATTAATTTACATTGTTACACAACGAAAATTAAACATGTCATCATCCACTTAAATATCTTGAGAAGGATGCTTTATTTCTCAAATCGTAAACAAGTCTTAAATTTGATATAACTAATTATCATAAACATCAACAAAAATATCTTAAATCAAAATAAATGCCTAAGATGCATGTTGTTGTCTCTAAATCTCATTTCCGGTGTGCAAAGAAAGCAATACGCAAGGAAATATGAAAGGAAATATAGAAAAAATTACGGAGTAAATATTGAGAAAATATAAATTAACGAGAGACAGAAATACAAACAAAAGTAAGGATAGAATAGGATCATATCGATGGAAATACTAAAAGAATATGGATCATATACAGAAAAAAATATTGAAAGGATACTTATCATTTACAATGTAAATAAGGACGGAACACGGTTTAAATATCGGCAGATTATGGACACACGAAGTTTCAACTTACCTTGGCTTCAGTCCCTGTATTGTTTCTACTCGACGTCCTCCTCAAGGTCTATAGCTCCTTGCGGTGTACGGTAGCCATCGTCTACGTCCTTTGCTTGCCTTCTACCTAGCAAATGACATACCTCTAACGTAGAATGTCATCAATAGTTTTATGGTTATTTACACATATCATGAACCAAAAACTAAATTATTTTCAAGTTCACTAGCTGATCAAAACTAGGATCTCTACGTCAGTAAGACCACTCGCTTTTCCCAATTTAAAATAAAAAAAATTAGTATTTGTATAATTGAGTAACAACTAGGGATGGCAAAGATCTATACCTAGCCTACCCATGGTCATATGATTTATGGATCATAGGTAGGGTATGAGTTTGTGTCTATTAATTTTGATAGTGTATGAATTTGAATAGGATCGATATAAACCCAGTTTGGAATGTCAACTATAGACCCAGATTAATTTTGATACCATAATATCCTATCATAACCATTCCCATTTCTAGTAACAACGTAGAGTTAAGTTTTTATAAAGATTTAGGTCTATATCTTTTCATAAACAAAAAATACTTTATCTTTCATAGGATTTAGGTTCTAACTCTAAATCTAGTGTTTAGTTGTTGTGTGGACAATGTGGAGTCGTCTGTTATGTGGATGATGAGTCCTCGTCGTCGCGGATGGTGGTCGGAGCTCCTGTATCGGCGAACAACTGTGAAAGTGTTGGATATTTTGAAGCTGAAGCAGATCACGGAGGAGTTGGGGACGGTGAAGCTGAGAAGGAATAAGGCAACGGCTAGTTTGTATATTAGTTTAACTTTGGTTCTAGTTTCTTGTTATAATTTTCAATTAAGTCCTCATCAGGTGGTTTTTCATTAGTTACTTCTTAATTGTGCAGGTTAACCTTTTGTAACTGGGTATGGGTTGGTTACAACTCCTCTACCTATACATACCTTGTAATCGTGATGTTTTAATTATGTAATTGTGATGTTTAAGTAGGATATAGCCCACTTCTCTCCATTCTCAATCTTCGAGTCTGTTTGGTACGGCTGATAAAATTTAGCTGTTAGTTGTTGGCTGTCAGTTGATAACTCTTGGCTGATAGTATTCAGCTGATAGCTGATAGTATTCAGCTGATAGCTGATAACCTAATTTAGCAAAAGTGTTTGATAAATTAGTATTAGCTGTTTTTGTTGTGTTGTAAAATTACTTATAAAGGTAAACATAAACAACATTCTTTAATATTTAATATAATACATATTATTTATCTTTACGCTTTGCAAATTAAAAAATGTCTCTCTTAATTTAATATTTAATATAGTATATATTATTTATCTTTATGCTTCTGCCAATTGAAAAAGTGTCTCTCTTAATTTAATATTTAATATAGTAATATGTAGTATTTATTTCCATATTTTTGCCAATAAAAAAAGTGTTTCTCTTAACTTAATATTTAATATAGTAATATTGAGTATTATCTCTATTTTTTGCCAAATATAAAAAGTGTCCCTCTTAATTTAATGTTTTATTAGGAGTTATCTGTATCGAGGGTATATTGGTAATTTAAAATTATAACAACTATCAGCTAAATGTAATATCCACAAATTCTAACTGTTGGAAAAATTTGTGTTTTGGTTTTAACAACTATTTTTTTAATTCACCAAACACTAAAAAATTAGATGTTACATATCTATCAGTCAACCAGTAATCTCTAACAACTAAACGAAACACCCACTTCTTCTCTCCCACCTCCAATTCTTTGTTAACTGCTGTAGATTACTAAGAAACCATACCGAGAGGGTTCATGGGTTAATCGCACTCAGGTTTGAAGGTTTTTGAACTTCCACGCTTCACCATCATAAGTGGCCAGAACTTCATCGGAGGCGATAGCGGGTGCTCAAGAGAAGATCATTATCGAGAATGTTGGAGTGAGTTCTTTTGGGTCCACAGGCCGGGATGTAGCAGTTTAATTATGCATGTTCTAGATTTTATAGTTCTTTCATATTAATCCCTATTGTTGGTTGTACTCTTTTGTTCTTTCAATTAAGTCCTTACATTATGATTTTAGTTTAATTACAGTTGTAATTCCTAGGATTCAGGAGGTAGTTATTCCCTGATCCTTATATATGTTTGTAAACATGTTTGAATGGATATGTTGAAGTGGGTAGCAAGTTCAATTGTGCCTTTCTCCCTTCATGATTCTCTCTCTCTCCCTCTTACTTTCACAATTTGGACAACCATCAGGAACTAATGATGTGAGCAAGCCTATTAGTGAGATACAAGATCCACAATCAGTTCTATTTCCAATTGGGCCAATCACAAGAGCAAGGGCCAAGAAGTTTTAAGCTGAGTTTAATGGATTAATTCAAAGAGTGTGAGCTCAATTCAATTTGTGCAAGTCCAAGGACGTCTAAGAAGCTCATACAAAGCCCATGCATGTTATTGGAGCTATTTTGAAAGCATAGCTTGCACTATTTCAGAATAGAGCTATTTTGGATGCATGTATCCTACTATTTGGGAAGTTTAGATTCTACCTAAGCTATTTAGTAAAGTAGTTCATTTTGTTTAGGAAATTATATTCCAGCAACCTTTTAACTTATTTAGGACTAAGTTACATCCTTTTTAGTCGTCCTAAAAAGGTTGATTTACTTCTTGTTTAGCTTTTCTTATTTCATCCAAACTAGTTCCTCTTTAGAAGTACCTTATTTGGCCAAACTTTAAGCTTTTTAGGAGTTGTTTGATTAGGAATTCTTAGTACTTTGGAGCCTATATAAAGAGACTCCTAGAAATAAAATGAATTACACTTTTTGCATAAGAAGTTTTGTGAGTTATTGATACTCTTGGTGTTCATGCAAGCTCGATTACTTAGCTAGGACGTAACTCTCACTTATCAAATAGTTCTTCCATCTACGTTATCAAATGGTGCTTCCATCTACATTTGTGGCGTGACTCACTTTACATCAAAGTTCACATTTTCACTATTGCTACAAATTGAGGTTAATCAATACCAAGGTTTGGTGCAAAGGAGCAAGGCGTGGATTGCGATCAACTCCATCATAAAGTAGAGGGTCCGAGTTGTGTGAGTTCCTCATAGGATTCATATCATTTGGTATCAAAGCTTTGGCTCTACTTTAGGTCTATCTATCCTTTAGTTTAAGTTTTAATTTGTTACTTTTGTATTCTGAGTTGAAAAAAAAGAGAAAAGAAAAAAAAAGACAAAAAAAGAGGAAACAAAACAAAACAGAAAATAAAAGAGGAAAGAAGAAAAGAGGAAATGAAACAAAAGAGAAAAAAAATGGGAAATGAGGAAACGAAGCAAAATAGGAGCGGAAGAAGCAAGAAATAAAGCAAGAATAAAGAGACAAGGGCAAGAAGCGAAGGTAACAAAGCAAGAGGGCCGAACAAAAGCAAGAAGAAAGGGAGAGGAGGACTCAGAAACTAAAGTGTACAAAGGCCAAGCTAATCTCTTCTAGCTCAGCAAGAACCAATAAGAGTGTCTCGAGAGGAAAAAGGCAAGAGTGGTGAGCATATTAGAGAGAAAAAAAGCCAAATAATTGAGTGCAAAGGAAGGTATTTTTAACTTGATGCTTCCTAAATTGTCATCTCCGCCTTGCCCCCTAGGTTGGTGCTCATTCCTCAACCTTCAAATATCCTTTGTGGAGCCTACATCCTCATCTTGATCAAAGTCAGACTCATCTTGACTCATTAAGTGGGAGAAGAAGGTTAAGTTCGTCTTTGATTGTTATAATTGCTCCTAAGCAAAGAAGGTAAAGCTAACCATGACTAGATTTACTGAATATACTATAACTTAGTGGAACAATTTGTCACAAGCAGGAGACGTAATAGAGAATATGCTAAGAGACATGGGAGGAGATGAAAGTAGAGTGATGAGGAAACGCTTTGTTCCTAGTCATTACTATCATGACCTTTTCAAGAAGTTACAAGGGTTGCGACAAGAAAATATGAGTATGGAAGATTACTACAAGCAGATAGAGATGGCCACGATACGAGCCAACAAAGAAGAGGATTGTGAAGTCACTATGGCTAGATTCTTAAATGACTAAATTCTGAAATCCAAGACAAGGTAGAGTTGCAACACTACATTAAATTGGAAGACATGGTGCACATGGCAAACAAGATAGAGAAATAGATAAAGAGGGGAGGAGAAGCACGAACTACATCTCGTGCTACTTAAAAGCCGAACTATTTAAAAAAGTTTGACAAACCACAAGCAATTAAAGTAGAGCACAAGATGGAGTATTTTAACGCCAACCCCTAAAAGAAGATGGAAGCCCCTACTACAAGGAATTGAGACATCAAGTGCTTTAAGTGCTAAGGGAGGGGACACATAGCAAGTCAATGTCTGAATAAGTAAGTCATAGTGATGAGTGACAGCAGAGAAGTAGAGACTAATGGAGAAGAGTTGGACAATGGGAGCGTGCCCTCATTGGAAGACCTATCAGAAGAGGAAGTCTTAGCTCCTAACACAATTAATTTGGTGAGAAGAAGGGCTTTGAACTTGCAAGCAAATGAGGGGGATGACATAGTATAATAAGAGAACATCTTTCATACTAGGTGTTATGTCAAGGACAAGGTGTGCAATATTATTATTGATGGAGAGAGCTGTGCTAGTGTTGCAAGCACCACAATGGTTAAAAAGTTGGGATTGCTCATAAAGAAACACCATAAACCTCATAAAGTACAGTGGCTAAACAATATTGGAGAAGTGTTAGTAGAAGGATAAATGCTAGTGGCATTCTGCATTAGCAAGTATGAAGATGAAGTGTTGTGTGATGTAGTGCGAATACAAGCTGACCACCTACTATTAGAAAGGTCATGGCAATTTGATAATAGGGTAACATATGATGGTTACACAAACAAGTACTTGTTCACACTCAACTTACGAGTAATCACCTTGGCACTTTTGACACCATCACAAGTCTTTGAAGATCAATTAAAGTTATAAAAAGAGAGTGATGAGAAAAAGAAGAGAAAATAAAAGAAGAGAATTGAGCAGGGAGAAGAAGCCAAAAAAGGAAAAATGGCCAATGAGGAAGAAAAAATGAGCGAGCAAAAGAAGCTAGAAAAACAGAAATCAAAACGGCCAATGAGAGAAAAAACTGAGGGATGGAAAAAGAATTTTTATATGGGAGCTAGTGACATCAAACAAACATGTTTTGAAAAAAAGCTAATGATCTTACTTCGGTACAAGGAGGCATTTTTAAACACTAACGAGCTTAAACCACATTTGCCTAGCATAGTTGTTTCTCTTGTACAAGATTATAAAGATGTATTTCCCAATAAGCTACCACTAGGACTACCACTAATCCGAGGGATCGAGCACCAACTTGACTTTGTTTTGGGAGTTGCCATACCTAATCGTCCCGCATATAGGAGCAATCTAAAAGAAACAAAGGAAATTGAGCAACAAGTCAACGAGCTATCAGAGAAAGAGAATAAACTTTGTGTACCTAATTATTCAATATGAGAGTTGTTAATACAGGAACACACTGAGGCAAATTAATGGGACATTTTGAAATAGCAAAGACTTTAGCAATTCTATAAGAGCACTTACACTAGCGCACATGAAGCATGATGTTGAGAGAACTTGTGGACGTTCCATCACTTGCAAGCAAGCTAAGTGTAAGTTAAAATTCCATGGTTTGTACACTCTCCTACCTATACCTAGTGAGCCTTGAATTGATATTTCTATAGACTTTGTGTTAGGACTTCCTAGGACTAAACATGTAGAGATTCAATTTTTGTCGTAGTGGAGATTCCATGTCATAAAGCTGATGATGACTCACATATTGCTGATTTGTTCTTTCGTGAAGTTGTAAAATTGCATGGCATGCCTAGGATAATTATTTCAGATAGAGATGCTAAGTTCTTGAGCTATTTCTGGAAGACTTTGTGGTGTAAGTTAGGTTCTAAATTATTATTTTCTACTACTTGTCACCCATAAATTGATGGTCAAATAGAAGTTATGATAGGACTTTATCTACGCTATTAAGGGCACTTATTAAGCATAACATTAAGACTTGGGAAGATTTTTTATCACATGTTGAGTTTGCTTACAATCGGTCTGTTCATTCTACTACTCAGTTCTTACCATTTAAACTTGTATATGGATTTAATCCTTTGACTCTACTATATTTATCACCTTTTCCTTCAAATGAGTATGTTAACTTAGATGATAAGAAGAAGGATGAATTTTTAAAGCATCTGCATGAGAGGGCGAGAATGAACATTGAGAAACAAATGGTGTACTATGCAAGATAAGCCAATAAAGGGTAGCACAAAGTTGTCTTTGAGTCTGGTGATTGGGTTTGGTTGCATATGAGGAAGGAGCAATTTCCAGCATCATGGTTTTCAAAGTTGCTACTATATGGGGATGGTCCCTTCCAAGTTTTATAGTGCATCAATGATAATGCTTACAAGCTTGACTTGTTGGGTGAGTATAATATAAGTGCTTCTTTTAATGTTGCTGACTTGAGCCTGTTTGATGTAGATGAAGATTTGAGGACAAATTATTTTCAAGAGGGGGGATGATGTGAGCAAGCCTACTATTGAGATACAAGATCCACAATCAGTTCATGTTCTAATTGGACCAATCACAAGAGCAAGGGCGAAGAAGTTTCAAGCTGAGTTTAATGGATTAATTCAAGAAGTATGGGCTCAATTTAATTCGTGCAAGCCCAAGGACATCTAAGAATCCATTCAAATTGCATGAATCTTACTAATTTGGAAGTTTAGATTCTACTTAAGCTATTTAGTAAAGTCATTCATTTTGTTTAGGAAATTATATTCCATCAATTTTTTGGCTTATTTAGGACTAAGTTACATCCTTTTTAGTCATCGTAAAAAGGTTGATTTACTTCTTGTTTAGTTTTTCTTATTTCAGCCAAACTAGTTCCTCTTTAGGAGTGCCTAATTTGGCCAGACTTTAAGCTCCTTTTTAGGAGTTGTTTTGATTAGGACTTCTTGGTACCTTGGAGCCTATATAAAGAGACTCCTAGAAATAAAATGAATTACACTTTTTGCAGAACTTTCATGAGTTATTGGCGCTCTTGGTGTTCTTGCAGGCTGGATTGCTTAGATAGGATGTACTTCTCACTTATCAAATGGTTCTTCGATCCTCGTTTGTGGCGTGATCACTATAGATCAAGGTTCGCATTTTCACTATTACTATAGGTCAAGGTTAACCAATACCAAAGTTTGGTGCAAAGGAGCAAGGCATGGATTGCGATCAAGGCATAGTCCGAGTTGTGTGAGTTCCTCACGAGATTCATATCAACCAACTTGTGATTCTTACAAGTCTTAGCGATTCTAGGTTCGTCATTCTAGATTAAGATTTTCTATGATTAATTAGTTTTGGATTTTATAGGCTCTTATCGGATCATACTTATTGTCACTCTTAATTGACTCGATAATTACCATGAACCTAAACTATTATTTGCCCCCAAAAAGCATAAATACATTTGAGTATGGGAAAGCAACTCTAAAATATGGACCCTATCCTAGATTTGGTAAAGTCAACCAATATTAAACACTAAGAACATGGTGCGGAACACTCTATAGTCAACAAGCATTTCTGGATGTACATGTCATTGTTGGTCTTCAGAAATATAATTAATAAAGTAGGTAAAATGCTCGCAATAGTTCATAAATTGATGTGAAATGAAAAGCACACAGCTTGATGTTGAATATAAAAGTTGGTTTCTGATTTTTGAGTTTCAAGGGTGTGGGGACGTGGGCAGGCATGTGATATGTTGGAGATTACTTTGATGCATAAAACAAACAATGTGTAGGTTGGTGTCTTTTGATGTTGTGACTTATGTCTACAGCTACTCAACATCAATTTCACTTGTATCATCTGCTTATGAAACCAAATGATATGATGTTTGGATTAAATAAAAGAGAAATAAATTGATTAATATTTATAAAAATAAAAATGAAAATAGATAAAGAAATATGAATTTTGTACACAACTTTTGGAGTTTATGGCTTTTTAAACTATTTAAAAATGTCCATTGATGTATTTTAAATAGGAGACTCGAGTTTACATTTGATTTATCCCATTAACTCATTGTATTTATTAACAATAATTATTCCCTTCTTCCTCTTTTTCTAAGAAGGTTTTGAGTGTCCACTAGTTCGCCGAAATTTCGAGTATTATTGTGTTACAAATTTGAAGCGATAGTCATTATATTTTGGGGACAATTGTCGAAGCTCATAAGTGCTAAAATATACAGGATAATCTTATCTTACGGAGAAAGAATCTAACTCTTGCTTCGACTAATAAAGATCATAATCAAGTATACCACCCTTCAAAATCAACAATTGTACGGTGAGATCTGTGTACTTGAAAGTGACATACTATGTGGGTCAAATAATGTTTTAAAAATAGTGATTACTAATTATGGCTCGAAAATATTTCTAACCCATCACCAGAGGTTAAATGGCCATAGTTACTAAATGTTTGTCAAGTTTTGGCTTCTTGTTACCACAGAACATGAATATTGTTGAATAGGCACTAGCAGCATGATCAACCGTGAAATGAATAAATATGTCAGGAATATATGAAACGGAAGTAAAAGAGCAAGTATATCAACGGTTTCAAGTTTGTTACGAATATCGTACCTTGTCAAATTTATCGACATTTTTGAATCAGGTGTTAGAATTTGGTAGAATAAGAACAAATGATGGATTTGAGTAGCGTAGTGAACACTCTTCGTAAGAAATTTTTTGTTGGTAAGTATAGTTTTTTAGAATTAAACAAATCTTTCAGAATTGAAATAAATACGGATAATTATATAACTAACAAGAACAAGATTTAGTTACTCGAAATCAGAAAATAGAGCAACAAATTTTATCAAAATGGTTATACACGTAGTTGTTGTATATCAAAAATAAAAGATAACATTCTTATATAGTATATATTCAAAGGGCAAAGTAAATATTAGCATATACTATTTAATTATGCAACATATTATTTATTTTATGCAATAAATTTTGAATGCCATAAATTTAGAAATAAATCATAAAATTGTTAAATCTTAAAATAATGAATAATGTTTCTCAAATAAATTTCACTTTTTATTCTGAATTTTAATATGATTGTTACAATTTTGTAACATCTTAAATTAATCATACAAATTATTTAGGACTATTAAAATGCTGTTTGAATTATCATTTTGCTGGCACATAATTACTTTTTTCTAACAATCTCTCACTATTTCAAATATTTTCTACTGATATACATAGCAAAAAAAATGAAATACTTTTCCAAGTAGACATATAGATACAAGTACATCAACTCTATTATCTCGCAAACTATGAACCAAACCTTAGACTTATAGAAAAGATTTCAAGTATCATGATAAAGTTATCTTAATTTTTGTAAATCATGATCATTGTTTTGTGTAGTGATCCCTATAATCACACTTCACTCTTATAGTTATCGTCATTTTTATTATTCTACACTAAATTATCCACGCGTGTAGCCTAATAATTCTTGAATGCCACAATCTCATACGAGCGGTTCCACTTGAAATACATATAGGTAATTCATCAAGTGTATATTATACTTTATACACCACCCTTTAAGTTAGGTTTATTAGATTCCTTCAAAGCATTAAACTTTACCTACCATAATAAATTCTACTACTGTTACTCACATCATATGAAAGAGATCAAATTTTAATACTAGAGTGATTAACTCGTGATTTATTGTGACCAATGTGAACCTTCAACTTGACATCTCCAATCATAAAGCAATTTGGTTCAATTCTCATTTTCTTCGATATTTACACATTCATTTTATAAGGGTTATGTTAGTAGATTGATCAGATCTACTCCAATATTATACTAGATATTAATTTATATTTTAACATGCTTAACCACATTAACCAATTATATTGATTCTTCTATTGATTTTCTTTACGTTATGAATTTTGTCTTCTATTGGCTACTTAACTCCATCAACACTAATAGTGCCGAAAATGATCCTAGAAGAATATACGTCAAAATAAATTGACAAAATAATCTCTCACTTCATAATAGCTAATAACTATTACAACTTATTCGGTTTATCTTCTTATATCAAATCATATAAGATAACCACATATTCATTTTATCTCATTTTCTTTAATCAAGTTATTGAATTATACATAATAACATCATATATATAATCCAATAACTTCACAGATATAGTAATTAAAGAAAATGATGGAAGGCATTCTTAACGTGATTTTTCAACCACATTTTTTTTCAAACAGTCACTTATAATCACCACTAAAATCCCACTAATTATTTCATATATATATATATATATATATATATGTATGTATATGTATATGTATATCACCAATGCACAACTTGCACAAAATTGCAAACACAATTATGTATTTTTGGTTTCAATAATTAAAAAGAATGAGCCCCAATATAACCAACAAAATATGGTAAATGTATAACCATGTTAACCAATTATATTAGTTTTTTTCTATTCAAAATTTTATTTTAAGTTATGAATTTTTTATTTTGTTGACTATTCAATCCATCAACACTAATAGTGATGATAATATTCCTAGAAGAATATTTATAAAACAATTCGACCAAAATAATCTCTAATTTCATAATAGCTAATAACTATTACGACTTATTTGATTTATCATATCAAATCACATAAGGTAACCACATATTTATTTTATTTTATTTAATCACTATATCCGTGAACTTATTAAATTATACATAATGACATCATACATATATATATATATATATAATTCAATAAATTCACAAATATCGTAATTAAAGAAAATGATTGAAGCCATTTTTAAAGTGATTTGGCAACCACATTTTTTTTCAATTAGTCACTTATAATCACCATTAAGATCCCACTAATTATTTCATGCATATATATATATATATCACCAATGCACAACTTGCAGATTTATTTTCAACTTGCACAAAATCGCATACACAATTATGCACTTTTGGTTTCGATAATTAAAAAGAATGAGCCGCAATATAACCAACAAAATATGGTTAATGCTTAACATTAATTAATTATATTAGTTATTTTATTCAAAATTTTATTTTAAGTTGTGAATTTAACATTTTATTGGCTATCTCAGTCCATCAATAATAATAGTGTTGATAATATTCCAAAAAGAATATTTATTAAAAACAATTTGACCAAAATAATATTTGACTTTATAATAGTTAATAACTATTATTTAGTTTATCTTTTTATATCAAACTACATTTAAAATGACTACATATTTATTTTATCTCATTTTCTTTAATTACTATATCCGTGAAATTATTCAATTATACATATGATGTTATTATGTATAATTTAATAACTTGACGGATGTAGTGATAAAAGAAAATGGAAGTCATTTTCAACGTGATTTTGCAACCACATTTTTTTCAAACAATCACTTATAATCACCTTTAAAATTTCACTAATTATTTCATAAATATATATATCACCGATGCACAACTTGTTAATTTATTTTTAACGTGTAAAAAATTGCAAACACTATTATATACTTTTGGTTTCGATAATTAAAAAGAATGAGCTGCAATATAACCAACAAAAATACCTTAGAAAAAATCCGACGATCCATATTAGTAAGATAAACATGTTTACAAGATTTTGGCTCATGTATAAAACTAGTCCAAAACCATTTAATTTATTATTAAGTACCTTAAATACGTATATACCTACCATCAAAAATTATTTTCCTAACCTTTGTAGTTAATTTGTCCATTTACTCTAGGAATTAACTACAAATAACTGAAAAATGGTTTATATACCTTGTGAAATGATTTTAGCAACGCAATTACTTTATAACGACTGCCATAATTTTTTTTCTCCTCGCATATGAAACTGAATAATTATCAACACCGAAGACATGCATGCGATCCACCTATTTTGGTCGATTTTTGACCAACAAAAACGTAGATAACCACAGTATGTGAAAATATTGTGTACCTAATGACGACCACTTTGACGAAAAATTTCGTACTAAATTGATTATCTAAATAAATTCTCTCCTCTCTAGTTAGATAATTTATCAATTACATAATAAACATTAAATTTTTTCAGTATATAATCAAGCATATGTAACCAAGCATATATATAATTCAGAGTTGTAATCTTCCAAAGCAAAGCACATATACATTAAAAAATATAATAAATCCTTCTTCTCTTAAAATTTAATCTCACTACCAAAGTATTATAATATGAATTTATATAATTCACGGATGTTACCGATTATCTTAACTTATTCAAATAATTACGCAACATGCAGATCAACGGTAATATCTTAGAATTAATTACCATTGATGATACCATTTATTATTTCTCTCAGAATTTATCGAACCGTGCAAGCAATCCAATATGACGAGAACCGATCCCGATCCCACTTCCATGTTCATTGTTGCAGTAGAACTGACTCGGCTCTTGAAGAGGTTTTTTCCTTCCTAATCTTCTAACATTCATGAAATTGAACAAGTGCACGCAACATATTCTGAAATATCTAAGCAGAGAATCAAACCATATAATATTGCAAGAAAAAACCAGTTAGTAATTAATTAATAGACAGAACAATTATTCGTGGCACGATGAAGAAGATTATGATGTTGTTTGAATCTGCCTACAAGTACTTGGTAATCAACCAAAATTTCTCCTGAATCTACCCTGGTATTTCATCTCTCTCAACACAACCTCACCCCCACTCTAAACAAAATACCAACCATAAGTTGGTTGTGGGGTAATTAATATTTCTAATAAAAATAGCTATTAATATTTTTAAAAATTTTGTGTAATAAGAACAAATTATTGATTTGAGTTTCATAATGAATGTTATCATTTAGAACTATTTCACATATAGGTTAAGTTCTTTAAAATTAAACAAATCTTTTAGAATTCAAATGAATACACATAATCAAATAACTAACAAGAACAAGATATAGTTACTCCGAATAAAAAATGAAGCAACAAATATTACCAAAATAATTCTACACTTAGTTGTTGTATCTCACAAATGAAGGATAATCTTCTTATATAATAAATATCTAAAAAGCAAAATAACTATAGACATTTACAAAATTTAATAATGTATAATTTAATTTATTTTATGCAATAAATTTGGAAAGTCGTGAATTTAAAAATATATCTTTTTTGTTAATAAATCTTAAAATAATGAATAATTTTTCTCAAATAAATATTCATTTTTAATTTAAAGTTTTAATGTGGATTGTTACAATTAATTTTCTGACATCTCACATTAATTAAACAAATTATTTATGTTCATTACAAATACCCTTTAACTTATATTTTTTCTGACATGCTCCATTTTTTCAACGGTATCCATGACATTTGAGAAGAAATGGATGAAACAGCACAAAAAAATAATATTTAATTTTTTTTTTTTTGCGACGAGGGTAATTGTTGATTTGAGTTAGTATCACAACAACAAAGCAACTCTAATTTTTCGTGTCAATTCAGTTGCATTTTTCTTTTACTCTCTAGCAATTATTCAATTTTGAGTCTGCGACAGGGGATTAGGTTCATTGGGACTATGATATTGCTTGATTTGTAGTACATTCTATTAAAATACATTCACGTGAATATCAAAGCCTGTGACTGAAATTAGTAATTTTTCAATTGAATTGGTAAGAGTATCCAAAATATATATAATTTATCGATTGAATTTGACACTATTTATATCGGTTTCAGTGTAAAAGAATTTATTACTTGATAACTATTTTAGTTGATCAGTCAAAGTATGTTTGTTTTGTACTTGATGACACACCTCGATCAAAAACATGTGAAATGTTGGAAGCCTGTTTAATCTTTTAATTGTTGCCGTTCTCTGTTTGTGCCGAGGATGAATTGCTGTGCTCGGGGAGTATGAAGGAATCTATCAGTCCAACGAAGGATTTCAAATGACAACAACATGAATTTGTGTTTGCAAAATCAACGGAGGTGTGAAGGTCTATGTGTTGCTCAAGGGCCATGACATGATAAATGTTCATCTAGGATTGACAATGCGAATCGTCTGAAAAACCAGCCAAGACGAGCAGAATGTTGAAGGAAATATCGAAAAAGGACTTGGAAAATATGATGGATCTCATGCTCCTCACTACCGGATATAAAAAAGGAATTAGAGGACATGTTTAATTTCACGCTCCATAGTATCCAAAGAAAATTGGGCTTTAGAGAACCTAGTAGACACAATTTTTTTTAGTGCCGAAGTTGTAAACTTAATTTATTTAAAATAAATGATGGATGCATGTCTTGTGAGAAAAATTAGATACATGATAATTATTATAATTTGCAAGACATAGTGGGAGTTGTTAAGCCTTGGTAATCTCATAAGTTTTTAGAATCGCACAACACCAACGCAGGAACAAAGTCGCACAAAGAACACGAACACAAGATGTAACATGGTTCGGTCTATTGCTTATGTCCACAGCGAGAAAGGAGAACTTTTATTGATGGGAACCGAATCACAAAGCCTTAATACAACCCTAGTAACATATCTTTATATAGTAGACAACGCTTAGGGTACAAGAAAACCTATCTATGTCGAACTAGGATTCCAAAACCAGAGTTCCGAGCTAATTAGGAAAACCTATCAAAGCTCTCTGTCTAAACTCCAGCGTATGGCGGCCTGGCAGCGTACACCACCCCTCCCCCAAGCGTCTGTTGAGGTATCAGCATGCAATGGCCCTTGAGACTCTTGCCACAACTTAACAATCTCTACCTTGGCGAGAAATCATCCCATGCAAGAAACCATGAAGCTCCACCCGAACTTCAACAAACTCCACCTTGACAAAGACTCTGCCACATGAAGAATCATGAGAACTTACAAAACTTGACTCAACTACCGACTTACTTCATCAACTATAGATAACTACCATCAACCATAGATAACTACCATCTCAACTTTCTCACGTCCCTTCATTCAATTACTTGGAGCCAGCCCCAAATCTCGAACTTCCAAGCTTATTTGGCCTATTCCTTCTAGTCTCCATTGAACCCGAAATAGCAAATCCCCTTATAAAAGCAACCTTGTGACTAATAGATGTACCCTCTATTACCCAGTCAGCCCCATGCTCTGCAACCTCAAACTGCTCTTCTATCGAATTACCTTGCCATAAACCAACGCTATTTGCCATAGCATATATAATGGGCAACCTTTTATTCTGCCTAGTAGAACCCTCAACATACTTTGAACACCAAAGTTCAGCCTTGAGTGAAATACCTGACTTGCGCGTGATGTCACCAATGGCTTTACATGCCCAATGCTAAACCAACCGGACACCTTTCATATGCACATCCCTTTAGACAACCATAGCGGGGCCTAGCTAACAAAGCTTTTTCGAGACAACCTTAACTTCCCGCCAACCATGCCTCCACAAAGCAACTATAGCTTGCTATCCATATCTCTGTGAATCGCAACTCTATTCAAACCATCCATGTCGAGCCTTTGCTCCCTCATGCGAATGAACTTCATATGACTTGAGCTTATTACCTCTCCCTCAGAACACAAGGGTGTGACTCCACCTACAATAATGCCCCTATCTAACCTATAGGTATTCTGAAAATCTCTTTCACCCTTTATCACTACCACAATATTCTTCTCCACTTGGATTAGACCGCCTACTACCTTATAGTCATACTCGCCACAATCTAAGGCTCCTAATGAGATCAAATTCCTCTCTAACTTCGGAACATGCCTAACCCCATACAACTTTACCACGATACCATCCCACATCTGACTTGGATATCTCCTATGCCAATAATCTTATAAGTAGAACTATCACCTATAGTTACCATACCTGAATCAACAAACTTGTACGTGTCGAACCACCCTCTCTTGGGCATCATGTGAAAGGAATAAATGTTATCCAAAATCCAGGAATCCGAATACGTTGGACTTGTCAAAATAAAAAGACAGTCACTATTCGCCCAATTCGAACCTGAGGCAATATTCATGGAACTCGACCCTCCTTCGTGATCCCAAGGTCTTCTTAAACAATCCTTCTTCAAGTGACCTTTTTCTCCACACTCGTAACAATTGCCCATAAACCTCCTTGACTCTGACTTGGATCCTTTTCCATCTTTTGCTCTTCGATCACCATGGCTACCCCTCATAACCAGCGCTTTTATTTGTTTATCTCCAGTTTTCTTCCTTTAATGAAACCCCAAAAGAGTTCTTGTGATCTCCTTCAACTCTAGGGACTCATTTCTCACTGTTAGAGTTGTAACCAAATTCTCTTGGGAACCTAGTAAGGAATTCAGGAGCAACAATGCCTTGTCTTCCTCCTCAAACTTCATATCAACCTTTCTTAAGTCGCTCACTAGCTGATTTAAACTATTGATATCTTGGCTCAAATCTGAGCCCTCCTTCATCTTGAGCTAGTACAATTGTTACTTAAGATAAAGCTTGTTTGACAAAGATTTAGACATGTACCTTGCCTCTAATTTCTTACATACCTCAGCTGGTGACTCCTCATCTATCACGTGATATATCACGTCATCCGCCAAGCATAAGCAAATTATTGCCACCACCTTGGCCTTCATCTCCTTCCATTCTTGGTCCTCCATCTTCTCGGGCTTCTTATCTGAGAGCGCGACGACCTTCCCTTGTTGCACGAGGAGATCCTTGACATGCCTTTGTCATAACCCAAAATTCGACGAACCATCAAACTTCATAAGAGCAAACTTTGCATCATCCATCTTCCTCTAACCAAAAAGCTCTGATACCAGTTATTAGGATCGCACAATACCAATGCAGGAACAAAGTCGCATAAAGAACACGAACACAAGATGTAACATGGTTTGGCTTATTGCCTACGTCCATGGCAAGAAAGGAGAATTTTTTTTGATGAAAACCGAATCACAAAGCCTTAAGATAATCCTAGTAATATGTTTTTATATAGTAGACAACACTTAGGGTACAAGAAAACCTATCTAGGTCAAATTAGGAGTCCAAAACAAGATTCCCGAGCTAATTAGGAAAATCTGTCAAAGTTCTTTGTCCAAACCCTAGTATACACTAGCCTGGCAGCGTACGCTGCTCCCCCCTAGTGTTCGCTAGGGTATCAGTGTATGCTGGCCCTTCAGACTCTTGCCACAACTTAACATAAGTGACTCAAATTTGAGTACTAGGAATTTAAGAAGGCTATTACTTAAGCGAGTAATCTTGGAGCTAAACATATAATAATGACGTGAGTAATCTTGGAGTTATTTACAACTTTTCTTTCGTGCTAAAAAGATATTTGAAAGTTAGTTAGATAATGGGCTAAAGAATCATTGGTCAGCTTCACGTTAGATATTGATATCTATATCTCATTTGATGATATGGAAAATGTGGGTAAAGAGAGGAATGATTTAGGGATCTATGGATAGATGTTAAGTTATTACTACAACGATAAGTCATTTCTTTGCATTATAGTAACTAAATAACTATGTCTAGTATTTACTTCGTGTACAATGGGAAATTAGACATAGCAGCTTAGATATAAGTACGTTATGGTACTTGGTAGTGGTGGATATATTCATGATAATCAATAATAATTTATAACGATACTAAAGACTCTTAAAAGATTCAGTAAAAATGCATAAATCTTAGAAATGAATATAATGATATAATGGTGTGAAATGGATATCGGATACTAAAGACTCTAAATCTACTAATAGTTACATGTTCACCATACGTACAGAAAATATGTCTTAAAAATCCTCTAAATAAATGTGCATAGCTCAATTCACTATGAAGTCACAATTTATATCATTATATATACCAGAGAAAGAAGTAGAATGGCTCACAAATTTATGAGAATATTATTTATTGGATCAAACCTATGTCTCTTGTATTGATATATTGTGATAGCATTTTAGCAATGAGGAGAACACAAAATAATATGTAATAATAGTAAACCTTGACACATCCATTAGAGACATAACTATGATCTCTAGTGACTAAAGTATTATTAATTATGTGAAGTCTAAAAGCAACATAATTGATCCTTTGACAAAAATAATTAACAGAGATTAAATGTATAATATAGCTAGAAGAATAAGGTTAAAATTCAAACATTAAAAATAACTAAGTTATGAATAGTTTAGAAAGATTACTTAGAATCTGTTTCATTCTCAGAAGCTGCCCAAATACTATCCTCTAGAAGTGTGGTAAGGTTAAGTGTTTGCGCTGTTAATGATTCATATAACTAATAAAGGTAGAGTATAAAAGGATACTTCTAATAAGAGGTCACCATATAGATGTGAAATGAATCCACTTAAAATAATAAAAAATACTTATGAATCCAAAATAAGTTTCTAGTCAAAAGGAACGCAACGTGAAAATCAAGAACATTAAAATTATTATTGTACAAATATTATTATCTTACTTTACATCAAAATTTTGAACTACTTATCTCGATACAATAATAATTTATCAAAATTTTCTTGTATGTGTTAGAATGCATTCATCATCATTCATGTATAGAATAAAAAGTTCAAGTAGACTAAACTCTTAACCAAGTGAGAGATTATCTTGTTACGTTGATGTTATGACTATTGCCACTCAAAATCAATTTCACTGATGTCATTTGGTTATAAAACCAAATAATATATTGTTTGGATTAAATTCAAGATACACAAATTGTTAATAATTATAAAAAAAATGAAAAAATAGAAATATTGTACATGACTTTTGACACTATTTCAACATGTTCACTAGTATATTACAAATAAGAGGCTCCACTTACTATTTGATTCATCTCATAAACTCATTATATTAAGCATTCATTAACAATAGTTGTTCTCTTTTCCCTCTTTCTAAGAAGGTTCTGAGTGTCTAGCAGTTCACCGATATTTCGATTATCGTTGTGCTACAAACTTAAAATAATAATTATTGTATTTTAAAGACAATTATCATAGTCCGTAAGTATTGAAATATGTATAGAATAATTATATATTACAGAAAAAATTCAAACTCTTACTTGAACTAAGAAAAATACTTAATGAATTACATCACCCTGAGAAAAAATAGTATAAGACCTTATAATACTTTTAAAAGGTTTGTATAATTTGCTAAAGCGACTATTATAGGACGTGCTACTGAGTTTTGGCCACAGTTTAGGTCATCCAGGCCACTTTTTTTGGGGTTGCCTGTAATTATAGCTGTAATTATTTAAATTACTTGTTACCGTTATATTTTTTTTCTCTGCCATCTCCCTAAATTTTAATTTGGTTAGGATTTCTGCCTCAACCTCCTTAGCAAGTTCCCTGTCACCTGAAATCATAGCCGAGTTCCCCTAATTAGCTATAGTTGATCAATAACTTTGCAATGAGAGCAATAACTGGGCATGTTACATTAACCACTCCCACCTACGAACTTTTGCCAGGTCTTTCTAACAATATCATTTCTTTTAGTGGCCTAGAAAATCAAACTATCACAATTTCTCAAAATGTATATTCAGTGTATTTGGCTCACTGACTTTTCTCAGTCAACTGTAATATGGTTGATGGATCCAGATGCGCAGTACTCAAACGTTAAACTTTGTTCCAAACTTGTAGACAAAATCAATCAACCAATACAAGTTAGTTTCTCACATTTCGTGGTTCGTGCGACATATAAACTCTCATCGATAACAACTGAAATATGTTCACCTTTGTGATCAATTTTTTATTTTGTTTAATTTGATTTTAATTTATTGGTTGATTAATCTTTTGTGGGATTGATTTTTAATTTTAATAAAAACATACATTAAAAAATATACATATTCATCAAATAAATTAGTGCCGCATTGTTTAATGTGGCTCCGCCTCTAAGCCTGCTAGGAGACACGAATTAAATAAATAAAACTTAGTTTCGGTTGCTTACAGAGATAGAGGTTCCATTTTCCATTATCAATAAAATTAGTTATTAAAACTATTCAATAACTTGACCAGAAGTCTTGAATTATGTTTCTAATAGAAAGTTGAATTACATAACCGACTGGCGAAAAGCATTGGATGTCCCATTAATGAAACAACAAGCGTATGTTTGAAGCCTACTTACCTATAGGAATTATCAACTTGGAAATTTAATACGCAATTGCCGTATGAGGAACACCAGGGCTCCACTGGCCGCCCATTGCAGTTTGTTTATACATAAAATGTTTATTTCATCAAAGGCTACGCCGATAGTGCGTGCATTACATCTGTCGCGCCACTAAGCACAATAATTTTCCAAATAATGACAAACGGTATCAGACAATGTAGACTAAACTAGATAGGTAATATTTTTGGCATAAATCTCCTAAGTCTCGACATTACATTCTTCTATAATTTTAAGCCAATCGACTTTAAAATATTCTGAGACGTCCCTATCCCATAGTGAGAATAATTTTTCTGCTATTAAAGCTCGGTTTGGGAATTCTCATCTAGTTTGTTTGACTTCTCGAGTTCGGCCTTGTGCTCGAAAGCTAGGGCTTCTTTCCATATGTCTTTCAGGGTCCGGATAAGGCCTCGTTTGACCTTTGATGTTGGTTTTTTTAGCCTGATACTTCTCCTAGGGGTAATAGTACCGAGCCCAATTGTAAGGAAAATTTCTTATGGGTTAACACCTCCATGGCTCGATTCTCTGTGGGCCTCTGGGGGAAACAAAAGCCCAATCCCACTCACTTACTGCCCTTTTTGGCATGGCTTGTGAACCTTTTGTTCTGTGGTTCCAGAATCATCTATATAAAGTGTCATGTCATCCATCTTGGGAGTGTTTGATTGATAAGATATCAAGTCCCTTCCGAATCTCATCTTTGGAAAATCAATCAGCTCCCATCACATTCAAAATTTTCTCACCATTTTCTTTTCCTTCCGGTGAAACTCCCTCGGCCGGCGCTTCCCCTTCTTGCCCCATAATTTCTCTTGAAGCTTCTTCTTAACCCTCTTAACCTCTCCACAACCTCGACCTATGTATTATAAAATTTGGTCTAAATTTTTGTCACAATGTAACGAGCACTCACATCACAAGAGCTCAATTCAGTTTAATCAAAATATTCATACCTAAACGAAGTATCGTACTATGTGGTTTTGAAACGACGCTTTAGTTATGATATTTCTACATAGGATGTATCAAAATATGTGGTTTTGAAACAACGCTTTTGAAACGAAATTAACGGGTATATCACGCCCAATAATATTTATATACCATGGCACTTTTTAACATATTCACTTTTCCAAAAAAAAAAATTGATATTGTTCCATTAGATGCTAATTCGTTCATATCCTAACTTTATTGAGCGGTTCACCGATTGCCGTATTAAAACGAAGGTATTACTTCTCCGCTGCGTTTCTTAAAATTGCAAATGTGAAAATTTGACTACTAACATTGTATTTAGACCACAACTGTCATTGTCTACCACCCATTTTACACACGTGTTTCCCACTCTCTCGTCTTCCAAGTGCCAAAAAAAACTCCAATAACTCAAATACAAGAAGATTTTGACTACGTATTACATGGTAGCCTTTATGCCCGAGAAAGTTATATTGAATTCACATGTAAATGCCGACAGCCATTTCAGAACACAAATGGATGCATTAATTCCAGGAGACATGTAAACGGCAAGCTTTATGCGATTAACACAACCTTTCACTTGGGTGAGTATGTGACATGTATATCATGTAATTTAAATCAATATTCTGTAAAAGATTATGTATGTTAATTATTTGGGTCGAACTCGTGACATGTATGACATGTAATTTATACTAAATTTTCTGATTTGGCAAACAAGTAAAAAGTAATTGGAATTTTTCTTACTGACGGAAAATGGTGAAAAAAGATGTGTGCAAATGAAAATTTTCAGGAAAAATCTATTAATTTTTTTTTGTCAAAGACTATTAAACTGATAAACTCGGGATTAGCTACAGAATGTATAGTTGTTTTGGCCCAACCCGAACTCGATTGAGACAAATGTTGGGTATAGAGACTTGGAAAAATATTAAATACCACACCCACCCACATTGAATGCAACAAGCAATAACTAACCAATTCTCACTTACTTATTAAATGTTTTTCCGAGGATAAAGTCAAGCAAAATATCTAAGTAGTTTAAAGGAGAAGAACTTCCTCCTTTTTTTATCTACCCATTGTTGTAAGGTCAAGTATTTTGATCAAGTTTGTGCTTAGTGAATCTCCTCCTGGCTTGGTAGCCTCCGGACGTAGACGTTCTCGTCCAACTAAGTGAACAATTTTTTTGTCTCTTTTCTGTTCCTTTCATTTGTGAACTTCGTTGTGCTTTGTGTGGCTTGCTCATGTTGTTGTTGTACTCGAGATCAAGTATTCCTAACAAATGGTATCAGAGCACCCGAGGTTAGAACTTGGTGGGAGCAAGCACGATGGGTGACGGAAAATCTCTCGTGGAGAAATTTAATGGAATGGATTATGGCTTTTGGAAGATATAAATTGAGGACTACTTGTATGGTAGAGATTTCCACCTTCCCCTCTCTGAGGGTAAGCCGGATGACATGGATGAGAAAGATTAGACTTTGTTGGATAGAAAAGCAAAGAGTGTGATTTAATTGTTTTTGTCAAAGAATTTGGCATTGCATACGATGAAAGCAAAGACTACGATGAAATTATTGAAGATATTGTCTGAGTCATATGAGAAGCCATCGACGGCCAACAAGGTTCACTTGATGAGAAAGCTCTTTAATCTCAGGATAATGGAAGGTTCTTAAGTGGCTTTGCATCTTCATGAGTTTAATACGACTATAGCAGCATTGAGCTCAGTGAAGATTGAATTCGATGATAAGGTACAAGCTCTTATATTAATTAGCTTATTACCCGATAGTTAGAGTAATACTATGATAGCTGTGAGTGCGTCAACGGGAAAGGTGAAGTTATTGGATGAGGTGAGGGACTTAATCATGAGCGAGGAGATTTGTAGAAGAGAGTCTAATGTAACCTCAGGTTAAGCTTTGAGTGCTAACAATAGAGGAAGGTCTGAGTCTAGATGGAAGGGAAAAAGGGACAAGAGCAGGGCTAAGTCTAAGTCGAAGGATAATTTGAAGAAGGACAAGAGCTCAATTCAGTGTTATAATTATGGCAAGTATGGTCACTACCAGAATAAGTGCAGAGCACTAAAGAAGGAGGATAATTTAGCAAATACAAAAATAGAGGATCATAGAGAGGTGTTGGTCTTGAGTGTGAGTAGTCTGTTGGAGGCTTAGGTATTAAATTTAGGAGCATCATTCTAGTCTTGCAGTGATAAAGGTATGATGGCAACCTATACTCCACGAGAATTTGGCAAAGTTTATCTAGCTGACAATGAACCATTGCAAATCGTGGGTAAGGGAGATGTGAGATTTAATACTCTAAATGGATCTTTGTTTGTTGCTAAAGAATGTGAGGCATATTCTCGGGCTAAAGAGGAATTTGCTTTTCGTAGAATGACATGATGAAGAAGGCTATGATGTTGCCTTTGGTTATCAAACATAGAAGATTACCAAGGGAGCTAGTGTAGTGACTCACGGTGAGAAGGAAGGTACGCTGTATATGACAAGGAACACTCATGTTAGCATCAATCTTATAGGAGCTATAGATGATGCAGACTTGTAGCACAATAGGCTTGGTCACATAAATGAGAAAGGGATGCGGATGCTTTATTCAAGGGAAGCTACCGGGTTTGAAAATCGTGAATGCACAATAGTCTTTGCAAAGGTTGTGTATTTGGGGAAAAAAAGAGGGTTAGCTTCTCAAGAGGTGGCAGACCCCCTAAAGAAAAGAAGCTTGAATTGGTCTGCAGTGATTTCTGGGGACTAACACCAGTAGCATCCGCAGGTGAATCATCATATTACATGACCTTTATAGATGACTCTACCAGGAAGGTACGAGTTTACTTTCTAAAGCACAAATCTAAGGTCTTTGATACTTTTAGGAAGTGGAAGGCTCTTGTGGAGAATGAAATAGATCTTAAGGTAAAGTGCCTAAGGTCTGACAATGGCAGTGAGTGCGAGCTTCAAGAGTTTAAGAACTATTGTGCAGAGCATGGCATTCGTATGAAGAAGATTGTAGTTGGAACACCTTAACAGAACAACAAAGCTGAAAGAATAAATTGAATACTGAATGAGAGAGCAAGGACCATGAGATTGAAAAGTGGTTTGCCAAAGATGTTTTGTCCTCAAATCTTCTTGAATAAATCGGATGCCATCAATACTGTGTCATTCTTGATCAATAGAGGACCATCGGCTCCTTAGGAGAATGGGATACCGGAGGAGGCTTGGAGTGGTAAGGATGTTGATCTAACTTTTTTATGAGTATTTGGTTGTATCGCCTATGTACTTGTAGACATAGTTGATAGGAGTAAGCTTGATGCCAAGTCTAAAAAGTGTACTATTATTAGATATGGAGGAGATGAGTTCGGGTTTTACCTTTGGGATGAGAAGAATTATAGGGTTGTAAGGAGCTAAGATGTCATATTCAATGAGAAGGTCATGCACAAGGATAAGGAGAGTGTAGCTGAAGAATCAAGTTATAGCAGTGAGGTGATTGAGTTAGACATCTCAAACTCGGGTGGGAGTAGAGTGCTTGAAAGATAAGAAGTTGAGATAACACTGAGATGGAGCCAAGATCTCCATTGTCGATAGTTCCAATGAGGAGGTCCACCAGACAACATGGGTCTCTAGACAGATATTTGCCAACAAATTTCTATCTCTTACTAACTGATAGAGGAGAACCTGGAGATTTTATGGAGGCTTTAAATAGTGATCAAGTTGGCAAGTAGAGGATTGCCATGGATGATGAGATTGTGTCTTTAAAGTGCAATGGAACTTGGAAGTTAGTTCACTTCCCAAGAACAAGAAAGCATTATAGAACAAGTGAGTCTATAGAGTAAAGAAAGAGGCGGATATCATCGAGCATTGTAAGGCAAGACTGGTTATAAAGGGATTCTAGTAGAAGTATGGACATGATTGCACTAATACCTTAACTCCTGTGGTGAAGATGACTACCATCCGGATGCTTCTGAGTATGGTGGCAATTGAGAATTTATTGCTAGAGCAGGTGGATGTGAACGATATTTCTCCATGGTGATTTAGAGGAAGAAATCTACATAGTACAACTAGAGGGATTCTTGCTAGGTGATGGAGAACTTGTGCGTAAGTTGAGAAAGAACTTGTATAGATTAAAGCAAGCTCCAAAGCAATAGTACAAGAAGTTTGATATATTCATTCGCGATATAGATTTCACTCGCTGTGGAATAGATCATTATTGCTATGTGAAGAGTTTGGACAATGGTTATATCATTCTCCAACTTTACGTTGATGACTTATTAATAGCAGGCACTAGTGCTAGAGAGGTGAGCAAAGTGAAAAAGCAATTATCAAAAATGTTTGCCATGAAGGACTTGGGTGAGGCTAGTCAAATCCTTGTGATAAGGATTGAGAGGGAATAAAAAAGCAGGGAAGCTATTTCTCTCTCAAGCTGAGTATGTCGAAAAAGTATTAGAGAGATTTAGCATGCAAGATGCCAATCCCAAGTTGACCCCGTTAGTTGGACACTTCAAGTTATCTAAGAATGACTCGCCTTAGAGTAAGGTGGAGAGAACTCGCATAGAGAAGACTCCTTATGCATCAGCGGTAGGAAGCTTGATGTATACTATGATTTGCACGAGGCCAGATATAGCACATGCGATGGAAGTTGTGAGTAAGTTCATGAGTAATCCGAGTGAGTAATATTAGGTCATGGTGAAATGGATCCTTCGCTACTTGAGAGGTATTACTGAGAAGTGCCTTTACTTTGAGGGCAAAGAAGTGAAGCTCCTAGCATACTGTGATGCGGACTTGAGGTCTAATGATCATGATGAGAAGAATGGACATCGATATCTTGGGCCTCGAGGTTGTAGAAAGTGGTGGCTTTGTCAACTGCGAAAAGTAAATACTGGTTGTGATGAACGTGAGTAGAGAGTTGGTGTGGCTGAAAAAATTTCTATGGGAATTAGGGAGAGAGAAAGAGGAGAATGTACTCTATAGTGATAGTCAAAGTATGATACATTCAGTAAAGAATCCCGCCTACTACTCAAGAACGAAGCACTTTGAGTTGAAGTTTCACTACATTCGTGACCTCGTAAAAAAGAAGATCTTAAGGCTTGAGAAGATTGATGGAAAGACGGCATACCATGAGTAGGAGGAGTCATCAAGTGAACGGTGACGTGAGTTAGCCTTGAAGTCAGTCTTAAGGTGGAAGATTGTTGGATATGGAGACTTGAAAAAATAATAAGTACTTCACCCACCCACATTGAATGTAACAAGCAACAACCAACCAACTTTCAACTACTTAATAAATATTTTTACAAGGATAAAGTCAAGCAAAATATCTAAGTAATTTAAAGGAGAAGAACTTCCTCCTTCTTTATCTATTCATTGTTGTAAGGTCAAGTGTTTTGATCAAGTTTGTTGTAAGAACCATATAACCTATTAGGATATTAGTAATAATTGTGGGTA
>SOPF01033716.1:0-43950 GCA_012979155.1 Hypericum perforatum
CACCATATTCAGGAAGAGCTGGCAGCAACAAACAGGATAATCATAAAAGAGAGAAAAAAATAACCCATTAGAGAGTTAAGGGAGGTAACTGAGCAGAGTGAGAGAAGAGGAATTATTGAACTTGATTCTTCCTCATCTTTTCAAGCACAATTAGACTTGATGGCAAAACAATTACGCGAATTGACTCTAAACAAAGTTGATGCTATTGCTTTACAACAGCATTGCGAAGCCTGTGGCAACTCTGGCCACAAGATTAGTCAATTTAGATCTTTCTAGCACGAAAGTGTATATTGATTGCCTTTGAAATACTCGTACCATGTCACATACTTCGTATACCCCCAAAATCACTTGGTTATATAGGTTTTTAAGGTATATAGCTCGCTTTTAGCTTTTTAGTTGTTGATAATCTGTTTTGTGATATAAACTATCTAAGTGCTTGTTCTTATGCTCTTTAATCTTGATGTTTGAGACTTTAGATCACTTGAGTTCAACTACAAACTTCATAAAGTAAACCCTAGTTAAGTAAGTAAATCCTAGAGTAGGCCTAACACCTCAATCTCTGTGGATCGACAACCTTACTTACTCTATTTGCAATTCGCTGCAACTCTGCTGCTGAAGCATTGGAGCACGCCATCCTTGTTGGCGCACGTCAGGTGTGTTAGTCTATTAGCTTTTTGTTCGGGTTGGTCTAGGGGTGGCGCACGCCACCCATTTCTGGCGTACGCCAGGATGATCTGACAAACGACCGATCGTCCATTATCAAGCAGAATTTCGGTAGTACATTACAGAGGAACAACGAAAGAAACTCTCGTCACAAGTCACTAATTGTTTTTCAGTTAACCTACATGGACACCTATTTGATAATTTACTTTTTTAATACTATTTTTGTAATTAATCATAACAATAGTATTTTTTAAGGGAAAAGACCCATGTAGGGCTCTAGTGTTGATGACCTAGACGAAACTATTGTTTGTCATGAGAAACCCTATTAGAATTCTTATCAGTGTTCAACGAACATAGATTTATTAAAATGTGGGGCAGGTTTGAATAAATATCAACAAATATGGGTTTTTTTTGAACAAATCTTAAAATTTTAATGAGATTCTGATTAGTTACGTCTTAAACCACGCTAAAGTTCAAATTACGATATCGGCTGTTGTAGCACGTTAGATGGTCAAACACCGGAGAAGAGATTGTATATTTCACTAAAGTACAAAACCTCAATGTCAGTCACTGATTTGATGCTTTTTTTAACCGCATGGTTGTTCCTCCAATAGACAGAAAATAATTTAGTGTGGTATGGTAGTGGCTTCTATCGAGATTGCTTATTTAATGAGTTATAGTTATTTTTCATATTACGATATTCATAATTTATTTTCTTCCGGTTTGTGTGATCTATACCCAAGTCAAGCAAACGGTTCTATTAGGTATTTATTACACTTTTTCCAATGGTTTTAGTTCGAACTTGCATTAAATTACGATTCAGATAAAACTTATTTTTTTTGGTAGAATTCAGATAAAACTTATTAGTCTCTAACAAACCCAACCTTACTCCTAACGAACAACCAAATTCTACATAGGTCCAAATAAAATGCGTGTCCTGAGATACGAATGTTTATCCCGTTGACATTTGCCTACGTATACTACGAGTCAGGACACATCCTAAATATTTGGGACAAAAATAAAGATAATATTTAGTCGGACAAAAAACATGGCTCATTTGGTCCAGAAATATCTCCAATTTAGCCGGCCAAGTTCTTCTCCTCTACATTGATTCGCTAGCTTAGCTTGAATTCGTCGGGATTCTTTTCTGACTTTTTGTGCTCCTGTGGATTGTTGGGGCGATTGCTTTTGGTTACTCTTTGTGGCCATGGCAATTATGCCCATTTGGTTGTGATTTTAATTGAGCAATAAAATTATAAATAAAATATATAAACATATATATTTAGGTATAGTGCAATTACCTTATGGTTTAGAAACTTCCACACAAGTAGTTTGTAGTTTCAAAATATTTTCGAGAAGGTGACTAATATCTCTTTTATGGAGTTCCATTATTTGAGTAATTTTTCTAGGAGAAATAGCCACAAATATAATTAAGAAAATGATTATTTTTAAATTATTTGTCGGAATAGGTCAACAAAATGAATAAAACTCATCTTCCTTTCACATTTTTCTAATTAACTTCAAAATTTTATTTTGTTAATAGTTTATGTCTATAAAGTATTCAAAAAGTAGAATCTCAATATGAAACACTCTTATCATTCAGCTGGATATTTTGAAACATGGTAGTGGTTTGTGTATCAATGAGGATGAATTCAGTACGGAGGAGAATTATATCAAATATTATGGAATAAAAATCGTAGATCGCATTGACATATGTTATTCTTTAATATTAATATTTCGAGTATGTCAATAATGACATAATTTGTATGTCAATATTGACATGTATGAATTTTGTTGTAAAAATGCTAAAATTTATATGAAAAATATATAAGACGGATGTACCATTGTTAACATACAAAATATGTTAATATTGATATACAAATATGTCAATATGACTTCTTATTCTGTGGTGTCGGATTTTTTTTACATAAATATTTTTATAAATAGTAATGTTGACATATATAATATGTTAATATCATACACAAAAAATGTCAATATTAAAAAATTAAATATATCATCGTGATTCACTTTTCATTCTATGGCGTTCAGAATAGTTCTTATAGTCTTCGCCCAATTCAAAGCCTATCAACAGAACCAAAGAACACTAAAATAGATATTTACCAAATATTTATCATAACTCAATTTTTTTTTGAAATTTTTTACAGTGGTCCCAAAAATGACATTGTATACTCAATGATCAAAATTTTATATGAAGATTTCATGTATATAACTCATATTCATACCTAAGCGAAAGGGCATTTTGACCTAGTGAAGTGTGACATGATTTAACGTAAATCTAGAGTACAAATCATGACAAACTCTAATTATTTGGTATAAAATTTATCTTCAAAAAATTGATCACAATTAATTATAGCGATAAACATAAATAATTTTCGAAACTCAGACACTTCACAAGATTTATCACAGTCTCGTAATGAAAGTTTGTCGCTTGTTTGCCCTTGCTAAGGAACCCAAATATAACTTATATAGAAAGACTACATCAAAGTACGCGTTCCGTGTTTTTTTGTTTTTGTTTTTGTTTTGAGCACGTATTGGTGATCCCTGTAATTCACAGATAACAAATTAAAAAGGCGTTGATGAAACTGTTGTGGAGAAATCACGCCAATTGAAAATTGCTCTGATGTATGACTGGAAATACAAAGCAACCACGATATTACAGACGTTATTTTTTTAATACGAATAATTAATTGCAAATTCATCATGCAATCAACCTGTTCTCCATGAACTACGTATTTCTGGTTGGAACTGACTGGCTACACTTCCCATCGCATTATTTATATGGACTCGGCATCTGCATGCATATTTAACTGAGGGAATCTGAATATTTTCACCAAATTTTGGACTTTATTAGGGTTTTGCTTGTAATGATATAAATAAGCCATGCAAGCGGGACAGGAGGAGACCAAGTAGGGAAAGCTAACAAAAGAGCCATTCATCCACGTCGTGTATTGCTGCCAAATGATTCTGAGACTATATATTAGGCCATTATCCGATTAGTTGAAACTAATTTGCATGTCGTGATGTTTGTTCTTGTTTGGTCCCATGATCTGTTGTCTCTTAAAGAGGAACAAGAGAAAAATAAATTACGCAGTGATGATTTAGATAAATATTTTCTATACAAGTGATAGTTTTATTTATCTAATGGTAAACTCCTAATTACAAGTATTCTCGTTCTGGTATTCCTAATGATATAGTTTGGCGATTTTGTACTTCTGGGATACACATAAAGTTGTATATTTCAAGTATATTCAATATTGTAGAATGATTATCTTATCTTTAAAAGACGACACGATAATATTCTATTAATTATGTATAATATTAAAATACAGAAAAATTCTAAACATTCTCTATTAAAAAGTTTAGCAAATATAACTATGAAAATCTTAATTTGATAACTTTAAATGTAACAAAACCTTGTAAATCATTTTTTCAGATTTTTTCAGAAAATAATATTGGCAAGTTAAATGTGGGCCGTGGATAATCTAACCAATTGTTTTTAGAATCTAACCACGTTGACCGCCGTTAGATGGTCCTTCGGGTTTTCCCGTTGATCGGACAATTTTAGATTCGAGGTTCTCACAGTTGGTGTACTAGATTCAGATCTAATTTATTATATAGTCGAAATAAGAGTCAGATTTTTTTTTTCCTTCTGTAAAATGCGAGATTACTCCATATATTTTAGTGCATACAGACTATGGTAATCGTCTCTAATATACAACAATTAATGCGTTTTTAAGATCGCTACACTACGAATCTCGAAATTTAGGACGAACATTTAGATATTCAAAATTTTCTTAGAGAGAGATTAGAATATTATGCTAATAAATGTATATGCAATGAGTGTTGGGATAGAGAAAATGACAAGTAAAGTCTCTTTCAACACCTATACATGTTTTGTAACTCTATTCCTACTCTCTTCCGTGTTTTCTAAGCTACAACAATTACTTTAGGCTCGCTTTGTAATATTTTGCACGACTTCTCACGTCTTAAAATGTTTTAAAAAAATAAGATATGGTATTAATTTGAAACTAATGGAGAGCCGTAACGGTTTTTTTCACTTGGTGGATCATGGTGCAGCGCCGATGGTTGCGGGGCGGATTGAAGGTGGATAAATAAACAAAAATATCCTTAGTCCTCGGCGTGAAGTCAATGACAATTGTGTACCACAGTTAGTAGCTAAATATAATATGGGGAATGGAATACATATGCTGAACTACAACAATGTTTAAAGAACTTAACATAACTAGATTAAGAGATAATTGAGCACGTTGTAAGGATCTCATATATATCTTTATGGCCATGCCCAATAAATGGTCTTTTGTAAACCTCAAAAATATCTTTAAGACCATAACTAATGCCCCAATTAGTTCGGTACATGTGGCCTGCTATAAGGATGATTTGTAGGCGCATCTGTATGATGTTGCCAAAACTGTTACAGTTAGGACTCAATCCAATCATCGGTTTGGTTTTTATTTCAAATAATAATGTAACAAAGAGATTTAGGAAAATCAATTTTCAAACACCCTAAATTTGACTTGGCCCCATTTATGATTTACCCTTATATCTTTACACCCAAGCTCACCAATCTCCCTCTCGTTCATTTTTCAGCCTTCACCAACTTGTCTACCCTCAGTTTCTCTATTTTATATATAAAAACACCTCTAGATCCCATGAACCCAACTCCACATTAACACCAACAACCTTCTACAACCACAGAAAGAATACTAACTAATGGCTCGATACGCTGCCGTTTGCCTCACCTTGTTGGTGCTCGTTTCTTTACGT
Organism: Hypericum perforatum; assembly: GCA_012979155.1. Classification (NCBI taxonomy): domain Eukaryota; kingdom Viridiplantae; phylum Streptophyta; class Magnoliopsida; order Malpighiales; family Hypericaceae; genus Hypericum; species Hypericum perforatum. Next base: position 5,470 of record SOPF01033716.1, read on the forward strand.
GTATCGTCTACGGAAGCAATTAGAACTAGAAAGCTATTAATGGCTACTTCTTCTACTTCTACTAATATTGGGAGGCCACCCATTTACAGCTCGTTCCTAAGTGCTCTTCCTAAGGGAACGGTGCAGTCTTCTACACCAAGCAAGAAGGAGCACTCCGTGATCGACGACCGACACCTCTTTGAAATCCACCGCTCGGCCATTGATCGAATATTACGGGCTGTACCTAGCCCAGGTGTTGGCCACTAGCTACGTAGCAATTCTTCTCTATTGTTTGTTGAACTTTTTCTTTCCTTTTAGTTAACTGGATACATAAACAAGGAACTTGATAATTGTGTAGATACAAAGAATGCAATTCAACAGTTTCCCCATATATTTACTTATGGTTGAGGGCACGAGAGAGATGAAATTTGCTCCACTACCATTTTTCTTTCCTTTTTGATCAACTTGATTAGCCTATGGCATTATTTTTTGTATTGATTAGCAGAGGCATATTAATTTGGCTAGTGATGTACGAATGGTGCTGTATCTTTCAGAGGTTTTATTGTGGTTTATAGACTACCGGTTATACACTCTACCCAGTAATCTTAGTTTGAATGTATAGAAATTTTAATTGACGAAAAATTTCTTCTAATAAGTCACAATGTTTAGTTAAAAAACAAACTCAAAATCTCTTCATTAAACTACATCAAACTACTCACCAGTTTGTCATGGCTGGCCATCAGTTTTTATTAGTGAGAAATTGTATTATTATGTTTATGCTTTATTCTATTATTTCCTGCCCGGTTCTCGTTTGGCTGTTTTTTACTTTTCTAGGTACGATGGCGTGTTCCCCGGGTTAAATTTGGCCATGCCGTATAAAATGGGTCAAGAAGGTACAAGATAATTTTTTCTTTTTTAGAAAATGCTCTGCTAGATAAAATGATCTACTGAATTATGATAAATAAGTTGTTTGTGTTGAGTTATGGCGAGGAAATCGCTGGGGGTAGCGACCGCTGCCAGGCCAGCGGCCACTGGGCTGAGGGCAAAGAGCTTCTGCTCTTCGGACCCAGCGACTGCTCGGAGTGTTGCGACAGGTTTTCCTAATCAGCTCAGGATTCATTTTTTGGACTCCTTGTTCGACCTAGGTAGGTTTTCTTGTATCTCAAGTGTGGTCTACTATAGAAAGACATGTTACTAGGGTTATGTAAGGCTTTGTAACTTAGTTCCCATCAATAAAAGTTCTTCTTTCTCACCGTGGACATAGACATTAGGTGGAACCATGTTATATCTTGTATCCATGTTCTTTGTGAGATATTATTCCCGCGTTGATGTGTTCCTAACAACTGGCATCAGAGCTTTTGGTCAGAGGAAGATGGATGGCTCAAAGTTTGCTCTTGTGAAATTCAATGGTTTATCGAATTTCGGGTTGTGGCAAAGGCATGTCAATGATCTCCTCGTACAACAAGGGATGATCGTCATGCTCTCAGAGAAGAACCCCGATAAATGGAGGACCAAGAGTGGAAGGAGATGGAGGCCAAGGGGGTGGCGACAATTTGCTTGTGCTTGGTGGATGACGTGATATATCGCGTGATGGATTAGGAGTCACTGGCTGAAGTATAGAAGAAATTAGAGGCAAGGTATATGTCTAAGTCTTTGTCAAACAAGTTTTATCTTAAGCAACAATTGTACGGGCTCAAGATAAAAGAGAACTCAAATTTGAGCCAACATATCAATAGTTTCACTCAGTTAGTGAGCAACTTGACAAAGATTGATGTGAAGTTCGAGGAAGAAGACAAGGTATTGTTGTTCTTGAATTCCTTATCGGGTTCCTATAAGAATTTGGTTACAACTCCAACAGTGGGAAATGAGTCCTTGGAGTTGGAGGATATCACAAGTGCTCTTTTAAGGCTTCATCAAAGGAAGAAAACCAGAGATGAAAGAACAGAAGTGCTGGTTATGAGGGGTAGCCATGGTGATCGTGGAGCAAATGGAAATGGATCCAAGTCGGAGTCAAGGAGGTTTAAGGGCAATTGTTATGAGTGTGGAAAAAAGGTCACTTGAAGAAGGATTATCTAAGAAGATCTCAGAATCACGAAGGAAGGTCAGATTCCATAAATATTGCCTCATGTTCGAACTAAGCAGATGGTGATTGTCTTTCTATTTTGTCAGGTCCAAAGCATTATGATTCCTAGATTTTGGATAGCTTGTCCTTTCACATGATGCTAAAGAGAGGGTGGCTTGACACATATAAGTTTGTTGATTCAGGTATGGTGACAATGGGTAATGGTTTTGCTTGTAAGATTGCCAGCGTAGGAGATATCCAAATCAAGATGTAGGATGGTATCATGGTAAAGTTGTGTGGGGTTAGGCATATTCTGAAGTTGGAGAGGAATCTGATCTCATTAGAAGCCTTAGATTATAGCGAGTATGGTTATCAGGTAGTAGGTGGTCTAATCGAGTTGAAGAAAAATGTTATGGTAGTGATGAAGGGTGAAAGAGATATTTGAAATACCTACAAGTTGGTGGGGACACTATTGTAGGTGGAGTCACATCCTTGTGTTCTGAGGGAGAGGCAAGAAGCTCAAGTCATGTGAAGTTAGTTCGTATGAGGGAGTAAAGATTCGACATGGATGGTTTGAGTAGAGTTAGGATTTGCGAAGACATGGATAGTAAGCAATGGTTGCTTTATGGAGGCATGGTTGGCAGAGAGTCAAGGTTGTCTTAAAGAAACTTTGTTAGCTGGGTCCCGCTATGGTTATCTAAAGGGATGTAGACGTCAAATGTGTCCGGTAGGTTTGGCATTGGGCATGTAAAGCTATTGGTGACATCATGCATAGATCGGGTATCTCACTCATGGCTAAACTTTGGTATTCAAAGCATGTTTGATGGTTCTACTAGGTAGGACAAAAAGTTTCCCATTGTATGCTATGGAAAATAAAGTTGGTTTGTGGCAAGATAGTTCGACAGAAAATCAATTTGAGGTTGTGAAACATGGGGCTGACCGGATAATAGAGGGTATGTCTATTGGTCGCAAGGTTGCTTCTACAAGGGGACTTACTATTTTGGGTTCAATGGAGACTGGAGGGAATAATCCAAGTAAGCTTGGAAGTTCAAGCTTTGGGACTGGCTTCAAGTGATTGAACGAAGGGACATGAGAAAGTTGAGATTGTCTTATTAATGATGGTGATTATCTACGGTTGATGGAGCGAGTCAGTCATCAAGTAGAGTTTTGCAAGTTCTCATGGTTCTTCATAGGACAGAGTCTTCATTAAGGTGGAGTTTGTTGAAGTTTGGGTGGAGCTTTATTGTTTCTTGCATGGGATGACTTATCGCCAAGGTGGAGATTATTGAGTTATGGCAAGGAAATCGCTGGGAGCAGCGACTACTGCCAGGCCAATGGCCATTGGGTTGAGGGCAGAGAGCTTCTACTCTTCGGACCCAATGATCGCTAGGAAGCTAGCGCCCGCTAGGGGTGCTACGACAAGTTTTCCTAATCAACTCGGGACTCTTTTTTGGACTCCTAGTTCGACCTAGATAGGTTTTCTTGTACCCCAAGTATTGTCTACTATATAAAGACATGTTACTAGGATTATGTAAGTCTTTGTAACTCGGTTCCCATCAATAAAAGTTCTCCTTTCTCACCGTGGATGTAGGCATTAGGTCGAACCACGTTATATCTTGTGTTCATGTTATTTATGCGATATTGTTCCTGCGTTAGTGTGTTACTAACAGTTTGAAACTATACTAAGTAAAAAAAGTTGAATAAAATAATTTACTCAATTATTATAAAATTGTCTACCATCCGTACAGTCCTAAAATGGACCTTCCATGACCAAATGTGTTCGCCTATTAAAAACGGAACAAAATCTGTTGTACTAAAGGGGACTAGATCTAGACCATATTCACAAATAATAACAACCAATTAAACCAAAATTTATAATTAACATAACTAATTTAATTATTAATATATAATTAATTTACATTGTTACACAACGAAAATTAAACATGTCATCATCCACTTAAATATCTTGAGAAGGATGCTTTATTTCTCAAATCGTAAACAAGTCTTAAATTTGATATAACTAATTATCATAAACATCAACAAAAATATCTTAAATCAAAATAAATGCCTAAGATGCATGTTGTTGTCTCTAAATCTCATTTCCGGTGTGCAAAGAAAGCAATACGCAAGGAAATATGAAAGGAAATATAGAAAAAATTACGGAGTAAATATTGAGAAAATATAAATTAACGAGAGACAGAAATACAAACAAAAGTAAGGATAGAATAGGATCATATCGATGGAAATACTAAAAGAATATGGATCATATACAGAAAAAAATATTGAAAGGATACTTATCATTTACAATGTAAATAAGGACGGAACACGGTTTAAATATCGGCAGATTATGGACAGAAGTACACACGAAGTTTCAACTTACCTTGGCTTCAGTCCCTGTATTGTTTCTACTCGACGTCCTCCTCAAGGTCTATAGCTCCTTGCGGTGTACGGTAGCCATCGTCTACGTCCTTTGCTTGCCTTCTACCTAGCAAATGACATACCTCTAACGTAGAATGTCATCAATAGTTTTATGGTTATTTACACATATCATGAACCAAAAACTAAATTATTTTCAAGTTCACTAGCTGGTCAAAACTAGGATCTCTACGTCAGTAAGATCACTCGCTTTTCCCAATTTAAAATAAAAAAAATTAGTATTTGTATAATTGAGTAACAACTAGGGATGGCAAAGATCCATACCTAGCCTACCCATGGTCATATGATTTATGGATCATAGGTAGGATATGAGTTTGTGTCTATTAATTTTGATAGTGTATGAATTTGAATAGGATCGATATAAACCCAGTTTGGAATGTCAACTATAGACCCAGGTTAATTTTGATACCATAATATCCTATCATAACCATTCCCATTTCTAGTAACAACGTAGAGTTAAGTTTTTATAAAGATTTAGGTCTATATCTTTTCATAAACAAAAAATACTTTATCTTTTATAGGATTTAGGTTCTAACTCTAAATCTAGTGTTTAGTTGTTGTGTGGACAATGTGGAGTCGTCTGTTATGTGGATGATGAGTCCTCGTCGTCGCGGATGGTGGTCGGAGCTCCTGTATCGGCGAACAACTGTGGAAGTGTTGGATATTTTGAAGCTGAAGCAGATCACGGAGGAGCTGGGGACGGTGAAGCTGAGAAGGAATAAGGCAACGGCTAGTTTGTATATTAGTTTAACTTTGGTTCTAGTTTCTTGTTATAATTTTCAATTAAGTCCTCATCAGGTGGTTTTTCATTAGTTACTTCTTAATTGTGCAGGTTAACCATTTGTAACTGGGTATGGGTTGGTTACAACTCCTCTACCTATACATACCTTGTAATCGTGATGTTTTAATTATGTAATTGTGATGTTTAAGTAGGATATAGCCCACTTCTCTCCATTCTCAATCTTCGAGTCTGTTTGGTACGGCTGATAAAATTTAGCTGTTAGTTGTTGGCTGTCAGTTGATAACTCTTGGCTGATAGTATTCAGCTGATAGCTGATAGTATTCAGCTGATAGCTGATAACCTAATTTAGCAAAAGTGTTTGATAAATTAGTATTAGCTATTTTTGTTGTGTTGTAAAATTACTTATAAAGGTAAACATAAACAGCATTCTTTAATATTTAATATAATACATATTATTTATCTTTATGCTTTGCAAATTAAAAAATGTCTCTCTTAATTTAATATTTAATATAGTATATATTATTTATCTTTATGCTTCTGCCAATTGAAAAACTGTCTCTCTTAATTTAGTATTTAATATAGTAATATGTAGTATTTATTTCCATATTTTTGTCAATAAAAAAAGTGTTTCTCTTAACTTAATATTTAATATAGTAATATTGAGTATTATCTCTATTTTTTGCCAAATATAAAAAGTGTCCCTCTTAATTTAATATTTTATTAGGAGTTATCTGTATTGAGGGTATATTGGTAATTTAAAATTATAACAACTATCAGCTAAATGTAATATCCACAAATTCTAACTGTTGGAAAAATTTGCGTTTTGGTTTTAACAACTATTTTTTTAATTCACCAAACACTAAAAAATTAGATGTTACATATCTATCAGTCAACCAGTAATCTCTAACAACTAAACGAAACACCCACTTCTTCTCTCCCACCTCCAATTCTTTGTTAACTGCTGTAGATTACTAAGAAACCATACCGAGAGGGTTCATGGGTTAATCGCACTCAGGTTTGAAGGTTTTTGAACTTCCACGCTTCACCATCATAAGTGGCCAGAACTTCATCGGAGGCGATAGCAGGTGCTCAAGAGAAGATCATTATCGAGAATGTTGGAGTGAGTTCTTTTGGGTCCACAGGCCGGGATGTAGCAGTTTAATTATGCATGTTCTAGATTTTATAGTTCTTTCATATTAATCCCTATTGTTGGTTGTACTCTTTTGTTCTTTCAATTAAGTCCTTACATTATGATTTCAGTTTAATTACAGTTGTAATTCCTAGGATTCAGGAGGTAGTTATTCCCTGATCCTTATATATGTTTGTAAACATGTTTGAATGGATATGTTGAAGTGGGTAGCAAGTTCAATTGTGCCTTTCTCCCTTCATGATTCTCTCTCTCTCCCTCTTACTTTCACAATTTGGACAACCATCAGGAACTAATGATGTGAGCAAGCCTATTAGTGAGATACAAGATCCACAATCAGTTCTATTTCCAATTGGGCCAATCACAAGAGCAAGGGCCAAGAAGTTTTAAGCTGAGTTTAATGGATTAATTCAAAGAGTGTGAGCTCAATTCAATTTGTGCAAGCCCAAGGACGTCTAAGAAGCTCAAAGAAAGCCCATGCATGTTATTAGAGCTATTTTGGAAGCATAGCTTGCACTATTTCAGAATAGAGCTATTTTGGATGCATGTATCCTACTATTTGGGAAGTTTAGATTCTACCTAAGCTATTTAGTAAAGTAGTTCATTTTGTTTAGGAAATTATATTCCAGCAACCTTTTAACTTATTTAGGACTAAGTTACATCCTTTTTAGTCGTCCTAAAAAGGTTGATTTACTTCTTCTTTAGCTTTTCTAATTTCATCCAAACTAGTTCCTCTTTAGAAGTACCTTATTTGGCCAAACTTTAAGCTTTTTAGGAGTTGTTTGATTAGGAATTCTTAGTACTTTGGAGCCTATATAAAGAGACTCCTAGAAATAAAATGAATTACACTTTTTGCATAAGAAGTTTTGTGAGTTATTGATACTCTTGGTGTTCTTGCAAGCTCGATTGCTTAGCTAGGACGTAACTCTCACTTATCAAATAGTTCTTCCATCTACGTTATCAAATGGTGCTTCCATCTACATTTGTGGCGTGACTCACTATACATCAAAGTTCACATTTTCACTATTGCTACAAATTGAGGTTAATCAATACCAAGGTTTGGTGCAAAGGAGCAAGGCGTGGATTGCGATCAACTCCATCATAAAGTAGAGGGTCCGAGTTGTGTGAGTTCCTCATGGGATTCATATCATTTGGTATCAAAGCTTTGGCTCTACTTTAGGTCTATCTATCCTTTAGTTTAAGTTTTAATTTGTTACTTTTGTATTCTGAGTTGAAAAAAAAAGAGAAAAGAAAAAAAAAGACAAAAAAGAGGAAACAAAACAAAACAGAAAATAAAAGAGGAAAGAAGAAAAGAGGAAATGAAACAAAAGAGAAAAAAAATGGGAAATGAGGAAACGAAGCAAAATAGGAGCGGAAGAAGCAAGAAATAAAGCAAGAATAAAGAGACAAGGGCAAGAAGCGAAGGTAACAAAGCAAGAGGGCCGAACAAAAGCAAGAAGAAAGGGAGAGGAGGACTCAGAAACTAAAGTGTACAAAGGCCAAGCTAATCTCTTCTAGCTCAGCAAGAACCAATAAGAGTGTCTCGAGAGGAAAAAGGCAAGAGTGGTGAGCATATTAGAGAGAAAAAAAGCCAAATAATTGAGTGCAAAGGAAGGTATTTTTAACTTGATGCTTCCTAAATTGTCATCTCCGCCTTGCCCCCTAGGTTGGTGCTCATTCCTCAACCTTCAAATATCCTTTGTGGAGCCTACATCCTCATCTTGATCAAAGTCAGACTCATCTTGACTCATTAAGTGGGAGAAGAAGGTTAAGTTCGTCTTTGATTGTTATAATTGCTCCTAAGCAAAGAAGGTAAAGCTAACCATGACTAGATTTACTGAATATGCTATAACTTAGTGGGATCAATTTGTCACAAGCAGGAGACGTAATAGAGAATATGCTAAGAGACATGGGAGGAGATGAAAGTAGAGTGATGAGGAAACGCTTTGTTCCTAGTCATTACTATCATGACCTTTTCAAGAAGTTACAAGGGTTGTGACAAGAAAATATGAGTATGGAAGATTACTACAAGCAGATAGAGATGGCCACGATACGAGCCAACAAAGAAGAGGATTGTGAAGTCACTATGGCTAGATTCTTAAATGACTAAATTCTGAAATCCAAGACAAGGTAGAGTTGCAATGCTACATTAAATTGGAAGACATGGTGCACATGGCAAACAAGATAGAGAAATAGATAAAGAGGGGAGGAGAAGCACGAACTACATCTCGTGCTACTTAAAAGCCGAACTATTTAAAAAAGTTTGACAAACCACAAGCAATTAAAGTAGAGCACAAGATGGAGTATTTTAACGCCAACCCCTAAAAGAAGATGGAAGCCCCTACTACAAGGAATTGAGACATCAAGTGCTTTAAGTGCCAAGGGAGGGGACACATAGCAAGTCAATGTCTGAATAAGTAAGTCATAGTGATGAGTGACAGCAGAGAAGTAGAGACTAATGGAGAAGAGTTGGACAATGGGAGCGTGCCCTCATTGGAAGACCTATCAGAAGAGGAAGTCCTAGCTCCTAACACAATTAATTTGGTGAGAAGAAGGGCTTTGAACTTGCAAGCAAATGAGGGGGATGATATAGTACAATAAGAGAACATCTTTCATACTAGGTGTTATGTCAAGGACAAGGTGTGCAATATTATTATTGATGGAGAGAGCTGTGCTAGTGTTGCAAGCACCACAATGGTTAAAAAGTTGGGATTGCTCATAAAGAAACACCATAAACCTCATAAAGTACAGTGGCTAAACAATATTGGAGAAGTGTTAGTAGAAGGATAAATGCTAGTGGCATTCTGCATTAGCAAGTATGAAGATGAAGTGTTGTGTGATGTAGTGCGAATACAAGCTGACCACCTACTATTAGAAAGGTCATGGCAATTTGATAATAGGGTAACATATGATGGTTACACAAACAAGTACTTGTTCACACTCAACTGACGAGTAATCACCTTGGCACTTTTGACACCATCACAAGTCTTTGAAGATCAATTAAAGTTATAAAAAGAGAGTGATGAGAAAAAGAAGAACAAATAAAAGAAGAGAATTGAGCAGGGAGAAGAAGCCAAAAAAGGAAAAATGGCCAATGAGGAAGAAAAAATGAGCGAGCAAAAGAAGCTAGAAAAACAGAAATCAAAACGGCCAATGAGAGAAAAAACTGAGGGATGGAAAAAGAATTTTTATATGGGAGCTAGTGACATCAAACAAACATGTTTTGAAAAAAAGCTAATGATCTTACTTCGGTACAAGGAGGCATTTTTAAACACTAACGAGCTTGAACCACATTTGCCTAGCATAGTTGTTTCTCTTGTACAAGATTATAAAGATGTATTTCCCAACAAGCTACCACTAGGACTACCACTAATCCGAGGGATTGAGCACCAACTTGACTTTGTTTTGGGAGTTGCCATACCTAATCGTCCCGCATATAGGAGCAATCTAAAAGAAACAAAGGAAATTGAGCAACAAGTCAACGAGCTATCAGAGAAAGAGAATAAACTTTGTGTACCTAATTATTCAATACGAGAGTTGTTAATACAGGAACACACTGAGGCAGATTAATGGGATATTTTGAAATAGCAAAGACTTTAGCAATTCTATAAGAGCACTTACACTAGCGCACATAAAGCATGATGTTGAGAGAATTTGTGGACGTTCCATCACTTGCAAGCAAGCTAAGTATAAGTTAAAATTCCATGGTTTGTACACTCTCCTACCTATACCTAGTGAGCCTTGAATTGATATTTCTATAGACTTTGTGTTAGGACTTCCTAGGACTAAACATGGTAGAGATTCAATTTTTGTCGTAGTGGAGATTCCATGTCATAAAGCTGATGATGACTCACATATTGCTGATTTGTTCTTTCGTGAAGTTGTAAAATTGCATGGCATGCCTAGGATAATTATTTCAGATAGAGATGCTAAGTTCTTGAGCTATTTCTGGAAGACTTTGTGGTGTAAGTTAGGTTCTAAATTATTATTTTCTACTACTTGTCACCCATAAATTGATGGTCAAATAGAAGTTATGATAGGACTTTATCTACGCTATTAAGGGCACTTATTAAGCATAACAATAAGACTTGGGAAGATTTTTTATCACATGTTGAGTTTGCTTACAATCGGTCTGTTCATTCTACTACTCAGTTCTTACCATTTAAACTTGTATATGGATTTAATCCTTTGACTCTACTATATTTATCACCTTTTCCTTCAAATGAGTATGTTAACTTAGATGATAAGAAGAAGGATGAATTTTTAAAGCATCTACATGAGAGGGCGAGAATGAACATTGAGAAACAAATGGTGTACTATGCAAGATAAGCCAATAAAGGGTAGCACAAAGTTGTCTTTGAGTCTGGTGATTGGGTTTGGTTGCATATGAGGAAGGAGCAATTTCCAGCATCATGGTGTTCAAAGTTGCTACTATATGGGGATGGTCCCTTCCAAGTTTTATAGTGCATCAATGATAATGCTTACAAGCTTGACTTATTGGGTGAGTATAATATAAGTGCTTCTTTTAATGTTGCTGACTTGAGCCTATTTGATGTAGATGAAGATTTGAAGACAAATTATTTTCAAGAGGGGGGGATGATGTGAGCAAGCCTACTATTGAGATACAAGATCCACAATCAGTTCATGTTCTAATTGGACAATTCACAAGAGCAAGGGCGAAGAAGTTTCAAGCTGAGTTTAATGGATTGATTCAAGAAGTATGGGCTCAATTCAATTCGTGCAAGCCCAAGGACATCTAAGAATCCATTCAAATCCCATATACGTTATTGGAACTATTTTGCAAGCATAGTTTGCACTATTTCGGAATGGAGCTACTTTGGATGCATGGATCTTACTAATTTGGAAGTTTAGATTCTACTTAAGCTATTTAGTAAAGTCATTCATTTTGTTTAGGAAATTATATTCCAGCAACTTTTTGGCTTATTTAGGACTAAGTTACATCCTTTTTAGTCATCGTAAAAAGGTTGATTTACTTCTTGTTTAGTTTTTCTTATTTCAGCCAAACTAGTTCCTCTTTAGGAGTGCCTAATTTGGCCAGACTTTAAGCTCCTTTTTAGGAGTTGTTTTGATTAGAACTTCTTGGTACCTTGGAGCCTATATAAAGAGACTCCTAGAAATAAAATGAATTACACTTTTTGCAGAACTTTCATGAGTTATTGGCGCTCTTGGTGTTCTTGCAGGCTGGATTGCTTAGATAGGATGTAACTCTCACTTATCAAATGGTTCTTCCATCCTCGTTTGTGGCGTGATTCACTATAGATCAAGGTTCGCATTTTCACTATTACTATAGGTCGAGGTTAACCAATACCAAAGTTTGGTGCAAAGGAGCAAGGCATGGATTGCGATCAAGGCATAGTCCGAGTTGTGTGAGTTCCTCACGAGATTCATATCAACCAACTTGTGATTCTTACAAGTCTTAGTGATTCTAGGTTCGTCATTCTAGATTAAGATTTTCTATGATTCATTAGTTTTGGATTTTATAGGCTCTTATCGGATCATACTTATTGTCACTCTTAATTGACTCGATAATTACCATGAACCTAAACTATTATTTGCCCCCAAAAAGCATAAATACATTTGAGTATGGGAAAGCAACTCTAAAATATGGACCCTATCCTAGATTTGGTAAAGTCAACCAATATTAAACACTAAGAACATGGTGCGGAACACTCTATAGTCAACAAGCATTTCTGGATGTACATGTCATTGTTGGTCTTCAGAAATATAATTAATAAAGTAGGTAAAATGCTCGCAATAGTTCATAAATTGATGTGAAATGAAAAGCACGCAGCTTGATGTTGAATATAAAAGTTGGTTTCTGATTTTTGAGTTTCAAGGGTGTGGGGACGTGGGCAGGCATGTGATATGTTGGAGATTACTTTGATGCATAAAACAAACAATGTGTAGGTTGGTGTCTTTTGATGTTGTGACTTATGTCTACAGCTACTCAACATCAATTTCACTTGTATCATCTGCTTATGAAACCAAATGATATGATGTTTGGATTAAATAAAAGAGAAATAAATTGATTAATATTTATAAAAATAAAAATGAAAATAGATAAAGAAATATGAATTTTGTACACAACTTTTGGAGTTTATGGCTTTTGAAACTATTTAAAAATGTCCATTGATGTATTTTAAATAGGAGACTCGAGTTTACATTTGATTTATCCCATTAACTCATTGTATTTATTAACAATAATTATTCCCTTCTTCCTCTTTTTCTAAGAAGGTTTTGAGTGTCCACTAGTTCGCCGAGATTTCGAGTATTATTGTGTTACAAATTTGAAGCGATAGTCATTATATTTTGGGGACAATTGTCGAAGCTCATAAGTGCTAAAATATACAGGATAATCTTATCTTAGGGAGAAAGAATCTAACTCTTGCTTCGACTAATAAAGATCATAATCAAGTATACCACCCTTCAAAATCAACAATTGTACGGTGAGATCTGTGTACTTGAAAGTGACATACTATGTGGGTCAAATAATGTTTTAAAAATAGTGATTACTAATTATGGCTCGAAAATATTTCTAACCCAACACCAGAGGTTAAATGGCCATAGTTACTAAATGTTTGTCAAGTTTTGGCTTCTTGTTACCAGAGAACATGAATATTGTTGAATAGGCACTAGCAGCATGATCAACCGTGAAATGAATAAATATGTCAGGAATATATGAAACGGAAGTAAAAGAGCAAGTATATCAACGGTTTCAAGTTTGTTACGAATATCGTACCTTGTCAAATTTATCGACATTTTTGAATCAGGTGTTAGAATTTGGTAGAATAAGAACAAATGGTGGATTTGAGTAGCGTAGTGAACACTCTTCGTAAGAAATTTTTTGTTGGTAAGTATAGTTTTTTAGAATTAAACAAATCTTTCAGAATTGAAATAAATACGGGTAATTATATAACTAACAAGAACAAGATTTCGTTACTCGAAATCAGAAAATAGAGCAACAAATTTTATCAAAATGGTTATACACGTAGTTGTTGTATATCAAAAATAAAAGATAACATTCTTATATAGTATATATTCAAAGGGCAAAGTAAATATTAGCATATACTATTTAATTATGCAACATATTATTTATTTTATGCAATAAATTTTGAATGCCATAAATTTAGAAATAAATCATAAAATTGTTAAATCTTAAAATAATGAATAATGTTTCTCAAATAAATTTCACTTTTTATTCTAAATTTTAATATGATTGTTACAATTTTGTAACATCTTAAATTAATCATACAAATTATTTAGGACTATTAAAATGCTGTTTGAATTATCATTTTGCTGGCACATAATTACTCTTTTTCTAACAATCTCTCACTATTTCAAATATTTTCTACTGATATACATAGCAAAAAAAATGAAATACTTTTCCAAGTAGACATATAGATACAAGTACATCAACTCTATTATCTCGCAAACTATGAACCAAACCTTAGACTTATAGAAAAGATTTCAAGTATCATGATAAAGTTATCTTAATTTCTGTAAATCATGATCACTGTTTTGTGTAGTGATCCCTATAATCACACTTCACTCTTATAGTTATCGTCATTTTTATTATTCTACACTAAATTATCCACGCGTGTAGCCTAATAATTCTTGAATGCCACAATCTCATACGAGCGGTTCCACTTGAAATACATATAGGTAATTCATCAAGTGTATATTATACTTTATACACCACCCTTTAAGTTAGGTTTATTAGATTCCTTCAAAGCATTAAACTTTACCTACCATAATAAATTCTACTACTGTTACTCACATCATATGAAAGAGATCAAATTTTAATACTAGAGTGATTAACTCGTGATTTATTGTGACCAATGTGAACCTTCAACTTGACATCTCCAATCATAAAGCAATTTGGTTCAATTCTCATTTTCTTCGATATTTACACATTCATTGTATAAGGGTTATGTTAGTAGATTGATCAGATCTACTCCAATATTATACTAGATATTAATTTATATTTTAACATGCTTAACCACATTAACCAATTATATTGATTCTTCTATTGATTTTCTTTACGTTATGAATTTTGTCTTTTATTGGCTACTTAACTCCATCAACACTAATAGTGCCGAAAATATTCCTAGAAGAATATACGTCAAAATAAATTGACAAAATAATCTCTCACTTCATAATAGCTAATAACTATTACAACTTATTCGGTTTATCTTCTTATATCAAATCATATAAGATAACCACATATTCATTTTATCTCATTTTCTTTAATCAAGTTATTGAATTATACATAATAACATCATATATATAATCCAATAACTTCACAGATTTAGTAATTAAAGAAAATGATGGAAGGCATTCTTAACGTGATTTTTCAACCATATGTATATGTATATCACCAATGCACAACTTGCACAAAATTGCAAACACAATTATGTATTTTTGGTTTCAATAATTAAAAAGAATGAGCCCCAATATAACCAACAAAATATGGTAAATGTATAACCATGTTAACCAATTATATTAGTTTTTTTCTATTCAAAATTTTATTTTAAGTTATGAATTTTTTCTTTTATTGACTATTCAATCCATCAACACTAATAGTGATGATAATATTCCTAGAAGAATATTTATAAAAAAATTCGACCAAAATAATCTCTAATTTCATAATAGCTAATAACTATTACGACTTATTTGATTTATCGTCTTATATCAAATCACATAAGGTAACCACATATTTATTTTATTTTATTTAATCACTATATCCGTGAACTTATTGAATTATACATAATGACATCATACATATATATATATATAATTCAATAAATTCACAAATATCGTAATTAAAGAAAATGACTGAAGCCATTTTTAAAGTGATTTGGCAACCACATTTTTTTTCAATTAGTCACTTATAATCACCATTAAGATCCCACTAATTATTTCATGCATATATATATATATATCACCAATGCACAACTTGCAGATTTATTTTCAACTTGCACAAAATCGCATACACAATTATGCACTTTTGGTTTCGATAATTAAAAAGAATGAGCCGCAATATAACCAACAAAATATGGTTAATGCTTAACATTAATTAATTATATTAGTTATTTTATTCAAAATTTTATTTTAAGTTGTGAATTTAACATTTTATTGGCTATCTCAGTCCATCAATAATAATAGTGTTGATAATATTCCAAAAAGAATATTTATTAAAAACAATTTGACCAAAATAATATTTGACTTTATAATAGTTAATAACTATTATTTAGTTTATCTTTTTATATCAAACTACATTTAAAATGACTGCATATTTATTTTATCTCATTTTCTTTAATTACTATATCCGTGAAATTATTCAATTATACATATGATGTTATTATGTATAATTTAATAACTTGACGGATGTAGTGATAAAAGAAAATGGAAGCCATTTTCAACGTGATTTTGCAACCACATTTTTTTCAAACAATCACTTATAGTCACCTTTAAAATTTCACTAATTATTTCATAAATATATATATCACCGATGCACAACTTGTTAATTTATTTTTAACGTGTAAAAAATTGCAAACACTATTATATACTTTTGGTTTCGATAATTAAAAAGAATGAGCTGCAATATAACCAACAAAAATACCTTAGAAAAAATCCGACGATCCATATTAGTAAGATAAACATGTTTACAAGATTTTGGCTCATGTATAAAACTAGTCCAAAACCATTTAATTTATTATTAAGTACCTTAAATACGTAAATACCTACCATCAAAAATTATTTTCCTAACCTTTGTAGTTAATTTGTCCATTTACTCTAGGAATTAACTACAAATAACTGAAAAATGGTTTATATACCTTGTGAAATGATTTTAGCAACGCAATTAATTTATAACGACTGCCATAATTTTTTTTCTCCTCGCATATGAAACTGAATAATTATCAACACCGAAGACATGCATGCGATCCACCTATTTTGGTCGATTTTTGACCAACAAAAACGTAGATAACCACAGTATGTGAAAATATTGTGTACCTAATGACGACCACTTTGACAAAAAATTTCGTACTAAATTGATTATCTAAATAAATTATCTCCTCTCTAGTTAGATAATTTATCAATCACATAATAAACATTAAATTTTTTCAGTATATAATCAAGCATATGTAACCAAGCATATATATAATTCAGAGTTGTAATCTTCCAAAGCAAAGCACATATACATTAAAAAATATAATAAATCCTTCTTCTCTTAAAATTTAATCTCACTACCAAAGTATTATAATATGAATTTATATAATTCACGGATGTTACCGATTATCTTAACTTATTCAAATAATTACGCAACATGCAGATCAACGGTAATATCTTAGAATTAATTACCATTGATGATACCATTTATTATTTCTCTCAGAATTTATCGAACCGTGCAAGCAATCCAATATGACGAGAACCGATCCCGATCCCACTTCCATGTTCATTGTTGCAGTAGAACTGACTCGGCTCTTGAAGAGGTTTTTTCCTTCCTAATCTTCTAACATTCATGAAATTGAACAAGTGCACGCAACATATTCTGAAATATCTAAGCAGAGAATCAAACCATATAATATTGCAAGAAAAAACCAGTTAGTAATTAATTAATAGACAGAACAATTATTCGTGGCACGATGAAGAAGATTATGATGTTGTTTGAATCTGCCTACAAGTACTTGGTAATCAACCAAAATTTCTCCTGAATCTACCCTGGTATTTCATCTCTCTCAACACAACCTCACCCCCACTCTAAACAAAATACCAACCATAAGTTGGTTGTGGGGTAATTAATATTTCTAATAAAAATAGCTATTAATATTTTTAAAAATTTTGTGTAATAAGAACAAATTATTGATTTGAGTTTCATAATGAATGTTATCATTTAGAACTATTTCACATATAGGTTAAGTTCTTTAAAATTAAACAAATCTTTTAGAATTCAAATGAATACACATAATCAAATAACTAACAAGAACAAGATATAGTTACTCCGAATAAAAAATAAAGCAACAAATATTACCAAAATAATTCTACACTTAGTTGTTGTATCTCACAAATGAAGGATAATCTTCTTATATAATAAATATCTAAAAGGCAAAATAACTATAGACATTTACAAAATTTAATAATGTATAATTTAATTTATTTTATGCAAATTTGGAAAGTCGTGAATTTAAAAATATATCTTTTTTGTTAATAAATCTTAAAATAATGAATAATTTTTCTCAAATAAATATTCATTTTTAATTTA
This sequence comes from Hypericum perforatum, assembly GCA_012979155.1. Taxonomy (NCBI): domain Eukaryota; kingdom Viridiplantae; phylum Streptophyta; class Magnoliopsida; order Malpighiales; family Hypericaceae; genus Hypericum; species Hypericum perforatum. The sequence continues at coordinate 23,120 of SOPF01033716.1, forward strand.
AAGTTTTAATGTGGATTGTTACAATTAATTTTCTGACATCTCACATTAATTAAACAAACTATTTATGTTCATTACAAATACCCTTTAACTTTTCTGACATGCTCCATTTTTTCAACGGTATCCATGACATTTGAGAAGAAATGGATGAAACAGCACAAAAAAATAATATTTAATTTTTTTTTTTTGCGACGAGGGTAATTGTTGATTTGAGTTAGTATCACAACAACAAAGCAACTCTAATTTTTCGTGTCAATTCAGTTGCATTTTTCTTTTACTCTCTAGCAATTATTCAATTTTGAGTCTGCGACAGGGGATTAGGTTCATTGGGACTATGATATTGCTTGATTTGTAGTACATTCTATTAAAATACATTCACGTGAATATCAAAGCCTGTGACTGAAATTAGTAATTTTTCAATTGAATTGGTAAGAGTATCCAAAATATATATAATTTATCGATTGAATTTGACACTATTTATATCGGTTTCAGTGTAAAAGAATTTATTACTTGATAACTATTTTAGTTGATCAGTCAAAGTATGTTTGTTTTGTACTTGATGACACACCTCGATCAAAAACATGTGAAATGTTGGAAGCCTGTTTAATCTTTTAATTGTTGCCGTTCTCTGTTTGTGCCGAGGATGAATTGCTGTGCTCGGGGAGTATGAAGGAATCTATCAGTCCAACGAAGGATTTCAAATGACAACAACATGAATTTGTGTTTGCAAAATCAACGGAGGTGTGAAGGTCTATGTGTTGCTCAAGGGCCATGACATGATAAATGTTCATCTAGGATTGACAATGCGAATCGTCTGAAAAGCCAGCCAAGACGAGCAGAATGTTGAAGGAAATATCGAAAAAGGACTTGGAAAATATGATGGATCTCATGCTCCTCACTACCGGATATAAAAAAGGAATTAGAGGACATGTTTAATTTCACGCTCCATAGTATCCAAAGAAAATTGGGCTTTAGAGAACCTAGTAGACACAATTTTTTTTAGTGCCGAAGTTGTAAACTTAATTTATTTAAAATAAATGATGGATGCATGTCTTGTGAGAAAAATTAGATACATGATAATTATTATAATTTGCAAGACATAGTGGGAGTTGTTAAGCCTTGGTAATCTCATAAGTTTTTAGAATCGCACAACACCAACGCAGGAACAAAGTCGCACAAAGAACACGAACACAAGATGTAACATGGTTCGGTCTATTGCTTATGTCCACAGCGAGAAAGGAGAACTTTTATTGATGGGAACCGAATCACAAAGCCTTAATACAACCCTAGTAACATATCTTTATATAGTAGACAACGCTTAGGGTACAAGAAAACCTATCTAGGTCGAACTAGGATTCCAAAACCAGAGTTCCGAGCTAATTAGGAAAACCTATCAAAGCTCTCTGTCTAAACCCCAGCGTATGGTGGCCTGGCAGCGTACACCACCCCTTCCCCAAGCGTCTGTTGAGGTATCAGCATGCAATGGCTCTTGAGACTCTCGCCACAACTTAACAATCTCTACCTTGGCGAGAAATCATCCCATGCAAGAAACCATGAAGCTCCATCCGAACTTCAACAAACTCCACCTTGACAAAGACTCTGCCACATAAAGAATCATGAGAACTTACAAAACTTGACTCAACTACCGACTTACTCCATCAACCATAGATAACTACCATCATCAATAAGACCATCTCAACTTTCTCACGTCCCTTCATTCAATTACTTGGAGCCAGCCCCAAATCTCGAACTTCCAAGCTTACTTGGCCTATTCCCTCTAGTCTCCATTGAACTCGAAATAGCAAATCCCCTTATAAAAGCAACCTTGTGAGTAATAGATGTACCCTCTATTACCTAGTCAGCCCCATGCTCTGCAACCTCAAACTGCTCTTCTATCGAATTACCTTGCCATAAACCAACGCTATTTGCCATAGCATATATAATGGGCAACCTTTTATTCTGCCTAGTAGAACCCTCAACATACTTTGAACACCAAAGTTCAGCCTTGAGTGAAATACCTGACTTGCGTGTGATGTCACCAATGGCTTTACATGCCCAATGCTAAACCAACCGGACACCTTTCATATGCACATCCCTTTAGACAACCATAGCGGGGCCTAGCTAACAAAGCTTTTTCGAGACAACCTTAACTTCCCGCCAACCATGCCTCCACAAAGCAACTATAGCTTGCTATCCATATCTCTATGAATCACAACTCTATTCAAACCATCCATATCGAGCATTTGCTCCCTCATGCGAACGAACTTCACATGACTTGAGCTTATTACCTCTCCCTCAGAATACAAGGGTGTGACTCCACCTACAATAATGCCCCTATCTAACCTATAGGTATTCTGAAAATCTCTTTCACCCTTTATCACTACCACAATATTCTTCTCCACTTGGATTAGACCGCCTACTACCTTATAGTCATACTCGCCACAATCTAAGGCTCCTAATGAGATCAAATTCCTAAGGCTCCTAATGAGATCAAATTCCTCTCTAACTTTGGAACATGCCTAATCCCATACAACTTTACCACGATACCATCCCACATCTTAACTTGGATATCTCCTATGCCAACAATCTTATAAGCAGAACTATCACCTATAGTTACCATACTTGAATCAACAAACTTGTATGTGTCGAACCACTCTCTCTTGGGCATCATGTGAAAGGAATAAACGCTATCCAAAATCCAGGAATCCGAATACTTTGGACTTGTCAAAATAAAAAGACAGTCACTATTCGCCCAATTCGAACCTGAGGCAATATTCATGGAACTCGACCCTCCTTCAAGATCCCAAGGTCTTCTTAAACAATCCTTCTTCAAGTGACCTTTTTCTCCACACTCGTAACAATTGCCCATAAACCTCCTTGACTCTGACTTGGATCCTTTTCCATCTTTCGCTCTTCGATCACCATGGCTACCCCTCATAACCAGCGCTTTTATTTGTTTATCTCCAGTTTTCTTCCTTTAATGAAACCCCAAAAGAGTTCTTGTGATCTCCTTCAACTCTAGGGACTCATTTCTCACTGTTAGAGTTGTAACCAAATTCTCTTGGGAACCTAGTAAGGAATTCAGGAGCAACAATGCCTTGTCTTCCTCCTCAAACTTCATATCAACCTTTCTTAAGTTGCTCACTAGCTGATTTAAACTATTGATATCTTGGCTCAAATCTGAGCCCTCCTTCATCTTGAGCTAGTATAATTGTTACTTAAGATAAAGCTTGTTTGACAAAGATTTAGACATGTACCTTGCCTCTAATTTCTTGCATACCTCAGCTGGTGACTCCTCATCTATCATGTGATATATCACATCATCCGCCAAGCATAAGCAAATTATTGCCACCACCTTGGCCTTCATCTCCTTCCACTCTTGGTCCTCCATCTTCTCGGGCTTCTTATCTGAGAGCGCGACGACCTTTCCTTGTTGCACGAGGAGATTCTTGACATGCCTTTGTCATAACTCAAAATTCGACGAACCATCAAACTTCATAAGAGCAAACTTTGCATCATCCATCTTCCTCTAACCAAAAAGCTCTGATACCAGTTATTAGGATCGCACAATACCAACGCAGGAACAAAGTCGCATAAAGAACACGAACACAAGATGTAACATGGTTTGGCTTATTGCCTATGTCCATGGCAAGAAAGGAGAATTTTTATTGATGAAAACCGAATCACAAAGCCTTAACATAACCCTAGTAATATGTTTTTATATAGTAGACAACACTTAGGGTACAAGAAAACCTATCTAGGTCAAATTAGGAGTCCAAAACAAGATTCCCGAGCTAATTAGAAAAATCTGTCAAAGTTCTTTGTCCAAACCCTAGCATACAGTAGCCTGGCAGCGTACGCTGCTCCCCCTAGTGTTCGCTAGGGTATCAGTGTATGCTGGCCCTTCAGACTCTTGCCACAACTTAACATAAGTGACTCAAATTTGAGTACTAGGAATTTAAGAAGGCTATTACTTAAGCGAGTAATCTTGGAGCTAAACATATAATAATGATGTGAGTAATCTTGGAGTTATTTACAACTTTTCTTTCGTGCTAAAAAGATATTTGAAAGTTAGTTAGATAATGGGCTAAAGAATCATTGGTCAGCTTCACGTTAGATATTGATATCTATATCTCATTTGATGATATGGAAAATGTGGGTAAAGAGAGGAATGATTTAGGGATCTATGGATAGATGTTAAGTTATTACTACAACGATAAGTCATTTCTTTGCATTATAGTAACTAAATAACTATGTCTAGTATTTACTTCGTGTACAATGGGAAATTAGACATAGCAGCTTAGATATAAGTACGTTATGGTACTTGGTAGTGGTGGATATATTCATGATAATCAATAATAATTTATAACGATACTAAAGACTCTTAAAAGATTCAGTAAAAATGCATAAATCTTAGAAATGAATATAATGATATAGTGGTGTGAATTGGATATCGGATACTAAAGACTCTAAATCTACTAATAGTTAAATGTTCACCATACGTACAGAAAATATGTCTTAAAAATCCTCTAAATAAATGTGCATAGCTCAATTCACTATGAAGTCACAATTTATATCATTATATATACCAGAGAAAGAAGTAGAATGGCTCACAAATTTATGAGAATATTATTTATTGGATCAAACCTATGTCTCTTGTATTGATATATTGTGATAGCATTTTAGCAATGAGGAGAACACAAAATAATATGTATAATAGTAAACCTTGACACATCCATTAGAGACATAACTATGATCTCTAGTGACTAAAGTATTATTAATTATGTGAAGTCTAAAAGCAACATAATTGATCCTTTGACAAAAATAATTAACAGAGATTAAATGTATAATATAGCTAGAAGAATAAGGTTAAAATTCAAACATTAAAAATAACTAAGTTATGAATAGTTTAGAAAGATTACTTAGAATCTGTTTCATTCTCAGAAGCTGTCCAAATACTATCCTCTAGAAGTGTGGTAAGGTTAAGTGTTTGTGCTATTAATGATTCATATAACTAATAAAGGTAGAGTATAAAAGGATACTTCTAATAAGAGGTCACCATATAGATGTGAAATGAATCCACTTAAAATAATAAAAAATACTTATGAATCCAAAATAAGTTCCTAGTCAAAAGGAACGCAACGTGAAAATCAAGAACATTAAAATTATTATTGTACAAATATTATTATCTTACTTTACATCAAAATTTTGAACTACTTATCTCGATACAATAATAATTTATCAAAATTTTCTTGTATGTGTTAGAATGCATTCATCATCATTCATGTATAGAATAAAAAGTTCAAGTAGACTAAACTCTTAACCAAGTGAGAGATTATCTTGTTACGTTGATGTTATGACTATTCCCACTCAAAATCAATTTCACTGATGTCATTTGGTTATAAAACCAAATAATATATTGTTTGGATTAAATTCAAGATACACAAATTGTTAATAATTATAAAAAAATGAAAAAATAGAAATATTGTACATGACTTTTGAAACTATTTCAACATGTTCACTAGTATATTACAAATAAGAGGTTCCACTTACTATTTGATTCATCTCATAAACTCATTATATTAAGCATTCATTAACAATAGTTGTTCTCTTTTCCCTCTTTCTAAGAAGGTTCTGAGTGTCTAGCAGTTCACCGATATTTCGATTATCGTTGTGCTACAAACTTAAAATAATAATTATTTTATTTTAAAGACAATTATCATAGTCCGTAAGTATTGAAATATGTATAGAATAATTATATATTACAGAAAAAGATTCAAACTCTTACTTGAACTAAGAAAAATACTTAATGAATTACATCACCCTGAGAAAAAATAGTATAAGACCTTATAATACTTTTAAAAGGTTTGTATAATTTGCTAAAGCGACTATTATAGGACGTGCTACTGAGTTTTGGCCACAGTTTAGGTCATCCAGGCCACTTTTTTTGGGGTTGCCTGTAATTATAGCTGTAATTATTTAAATTACTTGTTACCGTTATATTTTTTTTCTCTGCCATCTCCCTAAATTTTAATTTGGTTAGGATTTCTGCCTCAACCTCCTTAGCAAGTTCCCTGTCACCTGAAATCATAGCCGAGTTCCCCTAATTAGCTATAGTTGATCAATAACTTTGCAATGAGAGCAATAACTGGGCATGTTACATTAACCACTCCCACCTACGAACTTTTGCCAGGTCTTTCTAACAATATCATTTCTTTTAGTGGCCTAGAAAATCAAACTATCACAATTTCTCAAAATGTATATTCAGTGTATTTGGCTCACTGACTTTTCTCAGTCAACTGTAATATGGTTGATGGATCCAGATGCGCAGTACTCAAACGTTAAACTTTGTTCCAAACTTGTAGACAAAATCAATCCACCAATACAAGTTAGTTTCTCACATTTCGTGGTTCGTGCGACATATAAACTCTCATCGATAACAACTGAAATATGTTCACCTTTGTGATCAATTTTTTATTTTGTTTAATTTGATTTTAATTTATTGGTTGATTAATCTTTTGTGGGATTGATTTTTAATTTTAATAAAAACATACATTAAAAAATATACATATTCATCAAATAAATTAGTGCCGCATTGTTTAATGTGGCTCCGCCTCTAAGCCTGCTAGGAGAAACGAATTAAATAAATAAAACTTAGTTTCGGTTGCTTACAGAGATAGAGGTTCCATTTTCCATTATCAATAAAATTAGTTATTAAAACTATTCAATAACTTGACCAGAAGTCTTGAATTATGTTTCTAATAGAAAGTTGAATTACATAACCGACTGGCGAAAAGCATTGGATGTCCCATTAATGAAACAACAAGCGTATGTTTGAAGCCTACTTACCTATAGGAATTATCAACTTGGAAATTTAATACGCAATTGCCGTATGAGGAACACCAGGGCTCCACTGGCCGCCCATTGCAGTTTGTTTATACATAAAATGTTTATTTCATCAAAGGCTACGCCGATAGTGCGTGCATTACATCTGTCGCGCCACTAAGCACAATAATTTTCCAAATAATGACAAACGGTATCAGACAATGTAGACTAAACTAGATAGGTAATATTTTTGGCATAAATCTCCTAAGTCTCGACATTACATTCTTCTATAATTTTAAGCCAATCGACTTTAAAATATTCTGAGACGTCCCTATCCCATAGTGAGAATAATTTTTCTGCTATTAAAGCTCGGTTTGGGAATTCTCATCTAGTTTGTTTGACTTCTCGAGTTCGGCCTTGTGCTCGAAAGCTAGGGCTTCTTTCCATATGTCTTTCAGGGTCCGGATAAGGCCTCGTTTGACCTTTGATGTTGGTTTTTTTAGCCTGATACTTCTCCTAGGGGTAATAGTACCGAGCCCAATTGTAAGGAAAATTTCTTATGGGTTAACACCTCCATGGCTCGATTCTCTGTGGGCCTCTGGGGGAAACAAAAGCCCGATCCCACTCACTTACTGCCCTTTTTGGCATGGCTTGTGAACCTTTTGTTCTGTGGTTCCAGAATCATCTATATAAAGTGTCATGTCATCCATCTTGGGAGTGTTTGATTGATAAGATATCAAGTCCCTTCCGAATCTCATCTTTGGAAAATCAATCAGCTCCCATCACATTCAAAATTTCTCACCATTTTCTTTTCCTTCCGGTGAAACTCCCTCGGCCGGCGCTTCCCCTTCTTGCCCCATAATTTCTCTTGAAGCTTCTTCTTAACCCTCTTAACCTCTCCACAACCTCGAATAGTATTATAAAATTTGGTCTAAATTTTTGTCACAATGTAACGAGCACTCACATCACAAGAGCTCAATTCAGTTTAATCAAAATATTCATACTTAAACGAAGTATCGTACTATGTGGTTTTGAAACGACGCTTTAGTTATGATATTTCTACATAGGATGTATCAAAATATGTGGTTTTGAAACAACGCTTTTGAAACGAAATTAACGGGTATATCACGCCCAATAATATTTATATACCATGGCACTTTTTAACATATTCACTTTTCCAAAAAAAAAAATTGATATTGTTCCATTAGATGCTAATTCGTTCATATCCTAACTTTATTGAGCGGTTCACCGATTGCCGTATTAAAACGAAGGTATTACTTCTCCGCTGCGTTTCTTAAAATTGCAAATGTGAAAATTTGACTACTAACATTGTATTTAGACCACAACTGTCATTGTCTACCACCCATTTTACACACGTGTTTCCCACTCTCTCGTCTTCCAAGTGCAAAAAAAAACTCCAATAACTCAAATACAAGAAGATTTTGACTACGTATTACATGGTAGCCTTTATGCCCGAGAAAGTTATATTGAATTCACATGTAAATGCCGACAGCCATTTCAGAACACAAATGGATGCATTAATTCCAGGAGACATGTAAACGGCAAGCTTTATGCGATTAACACAACCTTTCACTTGGGTGAGTATGTGACATGTATATCATGTAATTTAAATCAATATTCTGTAAAAGATTATGTATGTTAATTATTTGGGTCGAACTCGTGACATGTATGACATGTAATTTATACTAAATTTTCTGATTTGGCAAACAAGTAAAAAGTAATTGGAATTTTTCTTACTGACGGAAAATGGTGAAAAAAGATGTGTGCAAATGAAAATTTTCAGGAAAAATCTATTAATTTTTTTTTGTCAAAGACTATTAAACTGATAAACTCGGGATTAGCTACAGAATGTATAGTTGTTTTGGCCCAACCCGAACTCGATTGAGACAAATGTTGGGTATAGAGACTTGGAAAAATATTAAATACCACACCTACCCACATTGAATGCAACAAGCAATAACTAACCAATTCTCACTTACTTATTAAATGTTTTTCCGAGGATAAAGTCAAACAAAATATCTAAGTAGTTTAAAGGAGAAGAACTTCCTCCTTTTTTTATCTACCCATTGTTGTAAGGTCAAGTATTTTGATCAAGTTTGTGCTTAGTGAATCTCCTCCTGGCTTGGTAGCTTCCGGACGTAGACGTTCTCGTCCAACCAAGTGAACAATTTTTTTGTCTCTTTTCTGTTCCTTTCATTTGTGAACTTCGTTGTGCTTTGTGTGGCTTGCTCATGTTGTTGTTGTACTCGAGATCAAGTATTCTTAACAAATGGTATCAGAGCACCCGAGGTTAGAACTTGGTGGGAGCAAGCACGATGGGTGACGGAAAATCTCTCGTGGAGAAATTTAATGGAATGGATTATGGCTTTTGGAAGATATAAATTGAGGACTACTTGTATGGTAGAGATTTCCACCTTCCCTTCTCTGAGGGTAAGCCGGATGACATGGATGAGAAAGATTAGACTTTGTTGGATAGAAAAGCAAAGAGTGTGATTTAATTGTTTTTGTCAAAGAATTTGGCATTGCATACGATGAAAGCAAAGACTACGATGAAATTGTTGAAGATATTGTATGAGTCATATGAGAAGCCATCGACGGCCAACAAGGTTCACTTGATGAGAAAGCTCTTTAATCTCAGGATAATGGAAGGTTCTTAAGTGGCTTTGCATCTTCATAAGTTCAATACGACTATAGCATCATTGAGCTCAGTGAAGATTGAATTCGATGATGAGGTACAAGCTCTTATATTAATTAGCTTATTACCCGATAGTTGGAGTAATACTATGATAGCTGTGAGTGCGTCAACGGGAAAGGTGAAGATATTGGATGAGGTGAGGGACTTAATCATGAGCGAGAAGATTTGTAGAAGAGAGTCTAATGTAACCTCAGGTTAAGCTTTGAGTGCTAGCAATAGAGGAAGGTCCGAGTCTAGATGGAAGGGAAAAAGGGACAAGAGCAGGGCTAAGTCTAAGTCGAAGGATAATTTGAAGAAGGACAAGAGCTCAATTCAGTGTTATAATTATGGCAAGTATGGTCACTACCAGAATAAGTGCAGAGCACTAAAGAATGAGGATAATTTAGCAAATACAAAAATAGAGGATCATAGAGAGGTGTTGGTCTTGAGTGTGAGTAGTCTGTTGGAGGCTTAGGTATTAAATTTAGGAGCATCATTCTAGTCTTGCAGTGATAAAGGTATGATGGCAACCTATACTCCACGAGAATTTGGCAAAGTTTATCTAGCTGATAATGAACCATTACAAATCGTGGGTAAGGGAGATGTGAGATTTAATACTCTAAATGGATCTTTGTTTGTTGCTAAAGAATGTGAGGCATATTCTCGGGCTAAAGAGGAATTTGCTTTTCGTAGAATGACATGATGAAGAAGGCTATGATGTTGCCTTTGGTTATCAAACATAGAAGATTACCAAGGGAGCTAGTGTAGTGACTCACGGTGAGAAGGAAGGTACGCTGTATATGACAAGGAACACTCATGTTAGCATCAATCTTATAGGAGCTATAGATGATGCAGACTTGTAGCACAATAGGCTTGGTCACATAAGTGAGAAAGGGATGCGGATGCTTTATTCAAGGGAAGCTACCGGGTTTGAAAATCGTGAATGCACAATAGTCTTTGTAAAGGTTGTGTATTTGGGGAAAAAAAGAGGGTTAGCTTCTCAAGAGGTGGCAGACCCCTAAAGAAAAGAAGCTTGAATTGGTCTGCAGTGATTTCTGGGGACTAATACCAGTAGCATCCGCAGGTGAATCATCATATTACATGACCTTTATAGATGACTCTACCAGGAAGGTACGAGTTTACTTTCTAAAGCACAAATCTAAGGTTTTTGATACTTTTAGGAAGTGGAATGCTCTTGTGGAGAATGAAATAGATCTTAAGGTAAAGTGCCTAAGGTCTGATAATGGCAGTGAGTGCGAGCTTCAAGAGTTTAAGAACTATTGTGCAGAGCATGGCATTCGTATGAAGAAGATTGTAGTTGGAACACTTTAACAGAACAACAAAGCTGAAAGAATAAATTGAATACTGAATGAGAGAGCAAGGACCATGAGATTGAAAAGTGGTCTGCCAAAGATGTTTTGTCCTCAAATCTTCTTGAATAAATCGGACGCCATCAATACTGTGTCATTCTTGATCAATAGAGGACCATCGGCTCCTTAGGAGAATGGGATACCGGAGGAGGCTTGGAGTGGTAAGGATGTTGATCTAACTTTTTTATGAGTATTTGGTTGTGTCGCCTATGTACTTGTAGACATAGTTGATAGGAGTAAGCTTGATGCCAAGTCTAAAAAGTGTACTATTATTAGATATAGAGGAGATGAGTTCGGGTTTTACCTTTGGGATGAGAAGAATTATAGGGTTGTAAGGAGCTAAGATGTCATATTCAATGAGAAGGTCATGCACAAGGATAAGGGGAGTGTAGCTGAAGAATCAAGTTATAGCAGTGAGGTGATTGAGTTGGACATCTCAAACTCGGGTGGGAGTAGAGTGCTTGAAAGATAAGAAGTTGAGATAACACTGAGATGGAGCCAAGATCTCCATTATCGATAGTTCCAATGAGGAGGTCCACCAGACAACATGGGTCTCTAGACTGATATTTGCCAACAAATTTCTATCTCTTACTGACTGATAGAGGAGAACCTGGAGATTTTATGGAGGCTTTAAATAGTGATCAAGTTGGCAAGTAGAGGATTGCCATGGATGATGAGATGGTGTCTTTAAAGTGCAATGGAACTTGGAAGTTAGTTCACTTCCCAAGAACAAGAAAGCATTATAGAACAAGTGAGTCTATAGAGTAAAGAAAGAGGCGGATATCATCGAGCATTGTAAGACAAGACTGGTTATAAAGGGATTCTAGTAGAAGTATGGACATAATTGCACTGATATCTTAACTCCTGTGGTGAAGATGACTACCATCTGGATGCTTCTGAGTATGGTGGCAATTGAGAATTTATTGCTAGAGCAGGTGGATGTGAACGATATTTCTCCATGGTGATTTAGAGGAAGAAATATACATAGTACAACTAGAGGGATTCTTGCAAGGTGATGGAGAACTTGTGCGTAAGTTGAGAAAGAACTTGTATAGATTAAAGCAAGCTCCAAAGCAATAGTACAAGAAGTTTGATATATTCATTCGCGATATAGATTTCACTCGCTGTGGAATAGATCATTATTGCTATGTGAAGAGTTTGGACAATGGTTATATCATTCTCCAACTTTACGTTGATGACTTATTAACAGCAGACACTAGTGCTAGAGAGGTGAGCAAGGTGAAAAAGCAATTATCAAAAATGTTTGCCATGAAGGACTTGGGTGAGGCTAGTCAAATCCTTGTGATAAGGATTGAGAGGGAATAAAAAAGCAGGGAAGCTATTTCTCTCTCAAGCTGAGTATGTCGAGAAAGTATTAGAGAGATTTAGCATGCAAGATGCCAATCCCAAGTTGACCCCGTTAGCTGGACACTTCAAGTTATCCAAGAATGACTCGCCTTAGAGTAAGGTGGAGAGAACTCGCATAGAGAAGACTCCTTATGCATCAGCGGTAGGAAGCTTGATGTATACTATGATTTGCACGAGGCCAGATATAGCACATGCGATGGAAGTTGTGAGTAAGTTCATGGGTAATCCGAGTGAGTAACATTAGGTCATGGTGAAATGGATCCTTCGCTACTTGAGAGGTATTACTGAGAAGTGCCTTTACTTTGAGGGCAAAGAAGTGAAGCTCCTAGCATACTGTGATGCGGACTTGAGGTCTAATGATCATGATGAGAAGAAGAGCATGACAGGTTATATCTTTACGCTGGGATGGACATCGATATCTTGGGCCTCGAGGTTGTAGAAAGTGGTGGCTTTGTCAACTGCGAAAAGTAAATACTGGTTGTGATGAACGTGAGTAGAGAGTTGGTGTGGCTGAAAAATTTCCTATGGGAATTAGGGAGAGAGAAAGAGGAGAATGTACTCTATAGTGATAGTCAAAGTGTGATACATTCAGTAAAGAATCCCGCCTACTACTCAAGAACGAAGCACTTTGAGTTGAAGTTTCACTACATTCGTGACCTCGTAAAAAAGAAGATCCTAAGGCTTGAGAAGATTGATGGAAAGACGGCATACCATTAGTAGGAGGAGTCATCAAGTGAACGGTGACGTGAGTTAGACTTGAAGTCAGTCTTAAGGTGGAAGATTGTTGGATATGGAGACTTGAAAAAATAATAAATACTTCACCCACCCACATTGAATGTAACAAGCAACAACCAACCAACTTTCAACTACTTAATAAATATTTTTACAAGGATAAAGTCAAGCAAAATATCTAAGTAATTTAAAGGAGAAGAACTTCCTCCTTCTTTATCTATTCATTGTTGTAAGGTCAAGTGTTTTGATCAAGTTTGTATTTAGTGAATCTCCTCCCGGCTTGGTAGCCTCCGAACGTAGACGTTTTTGTCGTGAACAATTTCTGTATCTCCTTTGTGTTCCTTTCATTTGTGAACTTCGTCGTGCTTTTGCATAGCTTGCTCATGTTGTTGTTGCGTTCGGGATCGATTGTCCCAACACTAAATACCTTAATAGAAATTAGAAAAGGAAATAAATTAGGCCAAGCTTAGACGCAATTTTCTGGTTCAGGAAATTTGATCGTTGGTTTTGGTACTCGAATGTTTTAATATCTACCGGGCTTTCTTCATGGGCCAATCACTACGTGTAATTGCTTTATGGCGTCAATGTCAAGGATCGCGCAAAACATTTTCTTGGAGGACAAAATAGAGCAACAAATGAACCACATTCCACCTTCCGAATTTCATCAAATAATACCTTACGTGCATAAACCATCTTCTAGATGATATAAGAGGTCGCAGGGGTCGGTGGGTCGATATCTACCTCTGAGAAATGGCAAAATTTTGCTTGGGAATATAATAACATTTAATATTAGTTAGAGTTTTGCAATTTACAAAAAGAATTAATCATGTACGTATATTTTTATATATGACCGTACTAAACATTTAAATAAATTTGTTTAGTATATTAAAATAGTTTTATTAAATATAATGAATGGTCCGCGTATATATTTGAATAATTTCACTCGAATGATTTAATTAATTATATTTGAATAGTTTGACTCGGATGGTCGCGGATATTCTAATTCTCCACTTATGTATGTTTGAATAATTTATATTTGTGTTTGTTGTATTAGTGCTTATGTATAATCAAATAGTTTAAACTATTATGATTAAATAATATTTGTATTCAAGATAGTCCTCGATGACCAAATTTAGTCTCTACGATTTTCTGAAAAAAATAATAATAATAAAGAGCATGTTCAAATGGGACAAGACATAAATGACTTAACATAAATACATGATTCAACGGATTAAAATATTGCTCTATATGATCATAATGGCGAATTAGCCAAGGAAAAGCGTTGAAAGGCAAAAAGAAATTAGAACTTCGCAGAAAATTGATAAATCCCATTACCGATTTCGTGGAAATGAAGCTGTTAAATAATCCTGAATCTCTCTACTTGAAAAAAAAAACAAGGTCAAGGATTGAGCAAACCAAGCTCAAATACAGTATTTATTGGTGCTCATTGTTTAGGCACATTGTGACTCTTGTGGCTTGGTCCTGAAGTTGGAACACGTCCCTTCAAATATAGTTGGAATTTCGCTCCTTGGGAGCTGTACTTTGCCCCATCGGTTGTCTTAAAATCCGTGGTCGGACCGCCAGTTAGTGTCAACCTCCGGTAAGCTGCCCCTGTGTTTGGACTAATGGAAGCTAAAGATGGTGGTGAAAAGAAGATTCGACCTGCGAGTACTCCCTCTTGAGGACAACTTGATAGAACTAAGATCGCGAGGAGACATGAAATAGGTTTTGTGTAGTGTGTGATCATGATAACTGAAGATTTTGGCAGTGGGAGAAGGACTAACATTTTTTTAGAGCATAGAGGAGACGACGAGTGATGAATCGAATCGGAGGACATGCTTGGGTATGGGACTAATATTTTTTCTTTGTTTGATACTATGTCTGTTTGCTATCAAGATACTCATTATGTTGAATAATCAAAATTTAAATTGAGTAAATTTTGTTAATAGTAACAAAAAAATTTCAAACAAATATATATTAATTATGCATGTTAAATGATTTGAAGTGAAGATTTATTAAGTTAAGTTGAAAAAAATTGTTGCGAATTAATCTATATAATTATTGTCGGGAATGAAATATATCTTTTAGCAGGGAAATGCCTTTTTGGAGATGTATAAATAAGTAACGTGCACTTATTTGCGTAATGACGGACCACTTATAAGGTTGGAAAAATGCATTTTTAATGTGAACCCTTCTAAAAAGGACGGGTAAAATTGAACGAGGTGACTCAATAGTGTTGGACCCTAAGTTAGTGACTTTGCCCAAGTCATTTGGATATTTGGCATATATCTATCGATCCTAAAATGATAATTAGACTGGCCGACCAATTTAGTGACATATGATGATATTTAGTTATAGAAATAAAATCAAGGAAATATTGACTCAAATTTAAAAGACCTATTTTTTGGATTTAGATTACATATGGATTGAATAAGTCAGTCCATACGATAGAGAATTTGGGTGAATCGTATTGACAATTTTTTTTGCGATATTGACATTTTTTTCATGCGATACAAACATTTATTTCATTCGATAATGACATGTGTATTTTAATTGTTTTAAATTTTTGCGAGAGTGATATTTTTTTATCTGATACCGACCCATATGGATTTGTTTCACTTTTGTCTCATAGTTTTTGGTTATTTGCAAAAAAAGTCCCTATGTGTCCTTTAGTCTACCCTATTCGAGAAAAATTTATTCAGCACTCAATCGAATAAGTGAGAATAGGATCAAAGATCATTGATTGTATCTTTATCGAATATGCACACAATAATAGTTCTTTTCAATTTTGGTTCACAAATCTGAAAATTATGAAATAAATGTGGAAATAGTCATAAACTCAAGAAATGCAACATTCTTTAAGAATATCATTCCTAATAAGAAAGAAAGGAAGGAAGTTCTAATAAAAAGACTCATGAGATTATGTAAAGGTCAAATCAGGAAGATGGTGAACCTAGATATAATAAAAGGATACAAGTAACCAAATTATTTGGGCCAGATTATCTAATCTATACATTGGAAGATAAATCTAGGATATGCCAAGTGACATTATCTAGTACACATGCTCTTCTTTGGAAAGAATCCATTAATAGTGAGATAGAGATTATTATGCAAAATTATATATGGAAAATTATGGATCTCTCACCAAACTCTATACGTCTGGAATGTAGGAGGATCTTCAATGGAAATACAAAGTTAATAAATTAATTAACAACTATAAAGCTCGATTAATAGTAATTGGGTTCAAACAAAAGGAGGGATATAATTTTTTTGACACCTATTTATCGATCACAAGAATCATATCAATTAGAATGCTCATAGTTGTTGCTCTATTATATAACCCTAAGATTTACCAAATGGATGTAAAGATAACTTCCTTAAATTGGAAACTCGAAGAAGAGATATATATGGAATAACCTGAAGGATTTGTTACTCTTGGGCAAATGCTTAAAGTATGTCGGCTGGTCAAGTCACCATATGGATTAAAACAAGTGCCAAAAAAGTGTTATAAAAAATTTGACAAGACAATAATGTCAAATGACTTTAAGATCAATGAGTGCAATAAATATATTTACATTAAAAGCATATCTATTTACGTACTTGTCTATATGTATGTGGATGACGTATTAATTATGGAAAATAATAAAGATGTTATCATAAAAATTAAGAACATGTTAAAGAGCCACTTTAAAATGAAAGTTATAGGTCTCGCTAATGTCATACTAGGGATAATTGGTTTTAGGAAAGTTGACAAAATTATCTAGACACAATCTCACTGCATAGAAAGAATGCTCAATAAATTTTATACTTTTGACAAACTTCTAGTTTTGACTCTAGTAGATTTAAATCTACACTTAACTAAAAATTGAGGAGACCTAGTATCTCAATTGAAGTATGCACAAATTATTGAAAGCTTGATGTATTTGACAAATTGCACACATCTTGTTATTGTGTACTCAGTTAATAAGTTTAGTAGGTTCATAAGTAATTTAAGCAATGATCACTAGCTAATATTAGAAAGGGTTCCGCGGTACTTAAAATATACCATTAGCTATGGTATAAATTATATTAAATATCCAATTGTATTAGAAGGATAGAGTGACGTTAATTAGATATTAGATAATAAAAATTTCAAATCTATGAGTGGATATGTATTCACTATAAAAGGAGAAGTTGTGTCCTGAATATCCTCTAAACAAATGTGCATAGCTTGATCTATCATAGAATCAGAGTTTATAGTACTCGATAAAGTTGGAAAGAAAGCTAAATAGGTCAAAAATTTCCTAGAGGATATTCCATGCTAGAGCAAACCAGTGTCTCCAACATTGATACATTGTGAAAGTATAAAAGGAATGAGTGAAGCTCCTATAGAAAAATATTGGAAGGGAAAAATACTTCGAAAATGAACCTGGTCCCATACAATAGTCAGAAATTCTTGACGGTATCGAGCGGGAACAACCTATTCTTTCTGAATACCATGATTCAGTGCCAAAAAATTTCCTATTGCTACCGTATAGCATTCATCTCACCGAAGCTCTTAAAACAGGATCATTCAAACCAGGTTTTTTTGTTATTGGGATAGGTGAATTCTTTTCTTAGGGATCCATCCTCTGAAGGAACCAGACATGATAATTTCTCATCATCCGGCTCGAGCAAGAATCAAATGAGCTAAACAAATCTCTCTCTCAAAATCTAGATAGATGCCTAGATGGTGTATGATCTATATGATATTCTTCATGTATATATACATATGTGAATGATTTTCTGTGATAAAAAATTGACCTAATTCCTTTTTTTTCAGAAATTTCAACCATCTATTATCTATTGCAAAGAATCCATTCTTTTCTTACAAGTAAATGCTCAATATCAAAGTAGGCCAATCAAATAAAGTTGATCATGATTTAATGCTTTTTGGGATGCAATTGAGAGAGTACAAAGTTCTATATACAATGGTAAGCTTAATACAACTATCAAAGATATATCATTATTAGATAATTGATCTTTATTGAGGTGATCACCATTAATTATGTAAAGTCCAAGAACAATATAGTTGATCCTTTTATGAAAGGAATTAATAGAGATGAAATGTACAACACCAAAATGGGAATGGGATTAAAATTCACATATTAAAGAACATTTATAGCAGTAACTCAATCATGATGGATGGAGATCTCACAAATTTAGTTCAATGAGATAATTAAGTTATGAAGAGTTCAACTAATCACTTAGAACCTGTCTCATTCTCAAAAACTATCCAAGTGTTAACTTGTAGATGTATGGTAAGGTTAAGTGTTAACATATCTAAAGTTAATGAATGAGATAACCATAAAGAATTCTTATTCAAAAACCTTATAAGGCCATAAGTACATGATAAGTAAAAAAATAAAAAGAGCAACCAAAAATCAAAAGTGAGAGAGAGAGAGAAAGAAGGAAAGATGAAGAAGAAGAAGAAATAAGCAGGTCAAGAAAGAAGTATTTAGTAAGTAGGTCTTTACTTCAAATTGAACTTTGTAATAGTCTACAAAGTTGTAGGGGACATAATTCTCTATCTTATACTATATTTATAATTTTGATTTGAATAAGGATTGAATAAAAAAAAATTGTTTTACTTTGGATGTCTGAATATGTGTGAGAATCAAGTAGGTGCAAGGAGAACAACTTGGTAAGTTAGTTACCTTGAATTCTAAGTTAGTTTTTGGATATGTTATGATCAAGGACGAATAAAAGAGTCTTGTTTTGGTGATAATATAGGTTAGTAATGGTATAAAAATCAAAATACTTAATTAAGTAACCATGTTTATAAGATTATTTAGGAGTATTGATATCATTATTGGAAAATAGTTATTTGGTTGATATAAGTGAGTATTAAGTATAAGTAGGGACTATCACAAACTCAAATGCTTAAGAAAATGAACTTGAAAGTTAAGTTGAGTAGATAATAAGTTCACAAAACTATTATTTTAGTTGTTATATATATTCATTGATATTTTAAAAAATGGAAAGTGAAAACAATATTTCTTGACTTCTTAAAGCTATTCTATTGTTATACTATCATTGATCCTATTTTGTTGTTAACCTCTTTCATCAAAAGTTTTGTTCACTATTAAATTATTCCTTAATATGATTCATAATTTTTCTTATTATTATTTTACATAGTCATGAGCATTGTATGATGTTCATGTTATGATTATGATTATGAGGTCTTTGGGACTACATGTGGTATGCATTAAGCCTTTGGAGTGTATGTCATATATCTTGCTCTTTGGAAACTGTCTACGCACATATAACCTATATTATGTTACAATTATGCTTATGTCATGACATAATATTTGGCTCATGACCCATATTACATATTTCATATCCAAATAATAATTATATATAATTAATCAATAATTTATTATGTATTATGATTCTTATGAGACTAAATGTGATCGATTGATAATCCATAACCTCGTGACAATTATTATCTACTCATTGAGTTTGTCTCACCATTTTCCCTTTCTCATTTTTCAGATCCATAGTTGGAGAGCTTAGAGAACTCTTATAGAGTCATGAAAGATTACATACTAAGGTCAGACCAACGAAGATGTCTTTAGACTATTTTAGAATTGTAGTATATTATGATAAAGTTAATGATGTAGAACGTTCAGAGGTTACAACTTAGTTGTATAATTATTTGTTCTGCCAGCATAATTAGTTTAATGTTTAGATATTCTATTCTTAAGGTTTATGTTTAAGTGACTTGCATAGATTTGATTAACATTAATTTTAGTCAGATTCTTGCACAATCATGACCAATAGGACATGGGTTGTGATAACTATTCAATTGGTTGATGTTGTTAAGTCTTTTTTTTCTCGATAGCATAGGTTGTGCTGTGTTTCACGTTAAAACCGTAAAAGTGCGATTCGGATAGTCCTACATTCTCGATCCGAAGCTAGTTGAAGATTTGTGCGATTTCTATGCCTCCTGGCCTCCTATGGCGCACGCCAATAGTGCCTATTACGCACGCCAATGATGTCCAAAAGAACTAGCCTTGCACGCTTTTCTCGCGGCCCAAGTCAGGACACGAGTGGCGCACGCTAATGCCTATTGTGCACGTCAATGTTCTTTGTGCAAGAACAATGGCGCGCACCACTGCCTTATGGCGTGCACCAACTTTACACAGACTAAGCACAGAGTAAGTCCAGTTTTGTGGATCCTCAGGGAATTAAGTTCTAATGCTTCGTACTTAGTTTCCAAACTTGTTTAGGAGTAAATTATGATGATTGGTTGATTGATAACTCTAACAAACTTCTACATTAACGATCTACAGATTTAGCAAGTTTAAAGTCTTATGAACTTTAAAACACAAAGTTTACAATCTGATTTAGCAAATTTAACTAAGAGTAAGTTTAGTACCTTTGAAACTCATGTAACCAACTAACTTAGGGGTGTGTTAAGTTTGTATTATGATCCGAGTATTTCATTAGCAACAAATCCTTACTTTCGTACAAGATTTGTCTAAATTGCTCTTAGCAAAACTTGAACCAACTAAATGTTCTTTCGACCCCTCTAGCTGATTCAAATCAAGCTAAGAAACAACTATATTCATCACTCAGTGGACAACTAACTACTTAAGTAGATTTCTCATTAATTAAGCACTTAGTCATCTAGTTAATTTTTACACTAATTCCATCACCTTTCGGTCTTAAGCATTAGCTAAGTTCATTATTATGGTTAATCACATAGATTTTATCACAGCCAACTAGTCTAAACCGTTGTCAAAGGCAAGAACTATTAATGATCATAATCTAGGCGATTCCATAATTAAGCTTTAAGTTCTTTAACTAGAACATATTTCATG
>SOPF01033738.1:0-16525 GCA_012979155.1 Hypericum perforatum
TGATGAATCCAAAAGAGTCTCTTTCCGGACCTATATCATGGCAAGCACTCAATTAACGTAAGTAATTGTTCAAGTTGGCAAGGAGTGAACCTGAGATCCTTGTGCTTACTAGGTTCGGAAATGCTTCGGCCAAGGCTGGCATCCTTTTTTTGCCTCCATATATTTCCCCAGCAGCTATATAGATTTGTACATTACGATCGACGCCTAGTGCTTGCAATACCAATGCAGTTTCTTCAGGTGTTAATGGGCACAGACCCTCTTGCCTTTTCGCGTCAGAATCAATTTCTTTTTCCTTCCACCACGGATTACTATACCTGTCAAATGAGACACTTCGAAGTTATTCGAGCCAAGTTAGCAATATATACATGGCACCAACGAAATGAAATTACCTCATACGGGCGAGTGCATTAATCTCTTGTGCGTTGCATCCTTGGTTGCAGCCGGAGAAAGACAACATGTCCATTTCATACCTGAGATGGAGAACTAGGAAAGGACCCTTCTCCCTTAAGACCCTAACGACCTTTCTACCCAGTTCCTCGATCTCTGGCGTAAATCTAAGAGCGCTGAAATTGACATGACACCGGAGCTTCTGAGTCTCGATTGGAATTCCATTATTAGCAAGCCGTGCATCAGATTTAATAAAATGGAGCACCTTGTGTTTTCTCACCAAAGGAAGAATCTGCAATGCCACAATTGATCAGACACATTACGCCAAACACAAAGACACGTTGTTCTCGAACTCCAAGGACATATACCTAACCTGGTCGCGGTAGTAAGACAAATTAGACCAGCTAACTGGTGGCAACGAGTGGAAATTTCCTGCTTCGACTCTTTTCTTGAGCCTCCGTGGCAATTCAGTTGAAATGCGGACCTCACCTCGAAGTGAATCGATGAAATGACGGACATTGAAAATATCTTTGAAGTCACTGTATCAATCAGCCAAATATTCAGCTCCATGTCCACAGAATTAAACTACAGCATGCAAAACAATCAAAAATAAAAACCACACATGGACTACGAGTACCTCGTATCA
This sequence comes from Hypericum perforatum, assembly GCA_012979155.1. Classification (NCBI taxonomy): domain Eukaryota; kingdom Viridiplantae; phylum Streptophyta; class Magnoliopsida; order Malpighiales; family Hypericaceae; genus Hypericum; species Hypericum perforatum. Next base: position 1,034 of record SOPF01033738.1, read on the forward strand.
TTCCAGAAGGAAGTCTTGTCCAACTCCGGAACAATGAGAGTGACATTTAGGAATCTGGCAATAGCCACCATGTCACATATCTGCATCATCAAACCGGGACGAGACGAACACCAGGTTAGCCACATTTAACACCCCAGATTGGGAATCAAACAAGCAAAAGAACCACTACAAACTCACCGCAGCGCGCATTTGGTTGAGGCCTCCATTGCAGGAGACCATGAGATACCCATTGTTCCTATAATTCCCTGTATACAAAATCAGATAGGCACATTCCCAATAACCAAACAGAATCATCATCCAAAAAGGAAAAAAAAAAACAATTCACACTCACTCTTGGGAGGGATCACAGTCTTGGGAGGCAGCGAAGTCAACCCAACATCACCAACAGAAAGCGCAGAGGGACGTTGACTAAAGCAAGACGTCCACAACATCCGTGGATCCCACATATCCCCAGGTGTCACCAGATGAACAATACAGCTCCATAGGAGTAAAGTGGAGAGAGCCCTCCATAGCCATATCCTCATTATAGAAGAAGAAGACCGTGGATTCGAAATCACCACAGAGTTCTTCAACTTCCTCCCTCCTCCTCCATTAAACCTCAGCTTCATCTCCAGCTCCCCAACTTTCCCCTCTCCCTTCCACATTTTCAACTCCAAAGGAACCTCTTTTCTGCCACCCACTTCACCAAAACCACTAAAGATTCTAACTTTAGTCTCTAAACTTGGGAATTGCGAAAAAAAAAAGTAACCAGATGAGTTTTCGGTCGTTAGAACCGAAAGGTTGAAGATTTAAGGTTTATGTAGTCGTCAGGACTCAGGAGAGGGAATTCTAGTGGAAGTGACACTGCTTTAGTGGGAGAGGGGGAATGCGGTTATAGCGGTAATATCATTTTGTAACTAAGCAGAAAATAAGGAATTCTATCATTATTTGAATTTTTTGGATGTTTATCCAAATTTTTTTGTTTGTTTGTTTCTGTTGACCATATCTGACAAATAAAAAATAGATTGATAATAATTGGGTAAAAATTTGAGTCGTTTAAAATTTTGAAAATTGATAATTTTATTTAACAGATAATACATTTAAATAATTTTTTAAATAATTTGAACTGCTGCAATTTTTCATATGTAATCTTTTTCTGTTTGATAAGAGAGATTGTGAGATATATAATAATAATAAATTATGATATTCTTATGTTTTGGTAATAAAGAATGTTGTATCATTTTTGTTTGAATGTAACTTCTCCCATTGGCTAAAAAATGTCAAGATTATACTCTGCTAAGCAACAATGGATATTTTTATAATCATATGATATTTTGATTAGATTGACTAACCAAATATAAATGAAACATACCATGAATACATATATTTTTTTATGAGGATTCTAAATATTCTTTGAGGCCTCACTTTTTCCGTGGACAAGTGCTAAAACATGACTGTATACTTTTTCCCCTAAATTTTCATATAAGGTCATGTTTAATTTTTGTTTTCGTTACTATTTTATTCAGATTTCTCGTTTCATTTAATCAAGAGGGTTAATGGTTATCTAGTCGTCCGGAGAGGGAATTCTAGTGGAAGTGAGGCTCCTTTATTGGGAGAGGGGGAGATGCGGTTAGAGCAGTACTATCTTTTTGTAACTACGCAGAAACTAAGAAATTCGATTATTATTTGAATTTTCCGGATGTTTATCAAGGTTTTTGTTTTTGTTTTTGGTCTTTTCTCTTGACCATATCTGACACAGTAAAAAATATAAGGATAATAATTGGGTAGAAATTTGAGTCCTTTAAAATTTTGAAAGTCGATAATTTCATTTAACAAATAATACAATTTAATAATTTGAACTGGTGCAATTTTTTATATGTAATTTGATAAGAGAGATTGTGATATATATAAAAATAACAATAAATTTTGATATTCTTATTTGTGTTTTGGGAACAAATCTTATGTTGTATCTTCTACTCTACTAAGCAAAAATGATTTTATACAAAATCAAGCTTTTATCTTCTAGTGGATATTTTTAAAATCATATGATATTTTGATTAGATTGACTAACCCAAAAAAAATGAAACATACATTTAATACATATTTTTTTTAATGAGGATTCTAAATATTATTTGACGCCCTACTTTTTCGTAGCTTAAGCGATGAAACATGGTGTACATTTTTTCCCCTAAATTTTTATATAAGGGTTATGTTTAATTTTTGTTTTCTTTACCATTTTATTCAGATCTTTTCTTTAAGTCCCATTTTATTAAGATTTTATGATCAAGTGCTAAACAAAGACTAATTGAGTTTCTTTGATGCTCATGATTGATTAACACGATAGTTTGCTACATTTTTAATTTGGATAGTAGAATTATTTTTTACTTTTGACTTTGTCTTTCTACTTTACTAATAATGTGGTACGTATTATAATAATACAAAAAATAAAACAAATGTAGTTAGTGTGTATTACTTTATAGGATAAAATATATCTACTACGAATTATTAATGTTTAAAATATGATATGTAGGATATCAAGTATTTATTTGCTACATTTTATCCATTACCAAAGTGATTATAAAAAGGCTATTTTTAAAATTTTGTTGATCGGAACTTTTTTTAAGAGAAAAAATGCGATCTTTATTCAGAGAGGAAGAGAGATGCTTACGATGAAGTTCAAAAAACTGCTCAGACGAGGCTTGATTTGATGATGCGATCCCAAAACTGTTGCGCGAGAGAGAGGATGGGTTTCATTATGATCCAGGTTCGATAAGCTTCGGATACTTTCCACGTATTGCTTTTGACGGCCTGGATTGCCTCATATAGCTTCCTAAATATTGATCGAAACCTTTAGTATAATATTATAAGTGATGAGTGTATAAATGCTAATGTATTTGTGCATATTCTGATTATATAAATATGGTTTCATAATATATAAATTTAATTTTTGAAAAATAAAAAACTATTACAACAAATTTCTAAAATAATACAAGTTGGAGTTTAATTTAACTGATAATTAAGCCTATGATTAATCACCAAGATCTTCCCCCTAAATTTTTCCTTGCTAAGCGCTCAGGGTGTACACTTTTTTCCCTAAATATGACTCTGGGTATCTCCTATTGCCATGGAAATTGGGGAATTTCCATATTTTAGAACAGGATCCATTATTTTTTTAACCCTAAATAATGAATGAGTTCTCAATAATGTTTTTTTTTCATATGTAAATATGACTATCAATACAAAGGTCGTTCAAATGTGAAAATATAATTATTCAACTAATTTTTTATTATAACACTTATTTTAGAATCACCTATCTATAACACTTGTTGCTCTAGTATGTACAAGCAAACAAACCTTACATTTTTTGTACTTAGACCAAATAACAAAGATTGTTTTAGTGAAATCGAAACTTTGAATTTTATAAATATGACCGCTTTGGTAGTTGCATCTCCCAAGGTACTCGTAGTGCAAATTTAATACAACCATATGATCCAATCAGCAGTGTACACCTTACCTTATAGTACAAGTAATCAAAAAACGTGACAATTCTTCGGTGGTTCTTCCTTTGTACGTAATCGTACTCTGAGACTAAAAAAATATGTATGTATCACATTCCACTACATGACGTAGAAACTTTTAATTCAAGAAACAACTGCATAAATCTGAATCGTTCACATTAATTGTTTAGGTATTGAGACTAGCTGCTCATTAACTTATTCATTTATCTTAAAAATCTATATGGCCGTTTACTTAATGGGTTGAGTTAAATACGATGGTTTTACTAGCTCCTTGCCATTTTCAATAGCATCTTCATGGATTTAATTGATTCACGTGAGATGGGGACCCTCATAATTATGTGCTCCCTTCTAATAAATTTTCAGAGTTATTTATTTATTCTTTGTCAATAAGTGAAGGAAGAATAGAAGATGTTAGGTTCTTTTTCTGGCAAGGGAAAACTTCATTGTATTTGTATTCACATGCTATCAGGATTGTTATTAAATTTCACACAAACCAATGTGAAATATCTTAACTATATATTATATCGTTTATAGAAACTTGAAGAGACAGTCGAAGATATTTTCTGGCCAGAAAAAGAAAAAAAATACCAAAGCTGGTGAATCAATCTTAGAAGAGACCTCAGAGAGAGGACAATGTTTGAATTGTCTGTAAAAAAATGTCTTGTTTAGGAGTATTGTATACTGTGTAGTGACTTCGGGGACCCTTCCTCATATTCTGACATTAATATATAATTATACAGTGATTACAAAACAATTTGAGCACAAGCTGGATCCTCTCTTGTCCGAGTATCAATAGATTACTTATATTAAATCTTTTTGCTTCATTGAACAATAATCACTGTTTAAATAATGGAATCCATATTTTTCTTCAGTTTCAGTTGGGCTGGGATTTTTAAAATAATTATTCTCTTATTAATCATTAGCATTAAGATGTCAAATAATTTTAAAACAACACGGCCTCAGTATCATGTCGCCCCACATTTTTTAAGAGAATGACAATAACAAAGGGCTGTTAGGTTCCTTTTATGTCGCTGTTCTTTCTATGGCCATTGTGAGACTTCTTTCGGTGGAAGGATTCGATTAGCTAGCTCTTAATGTCTTTACATGTTCACTTAATAATAGTTATCAAAGTGGTAATACATGAATTTACCTAAAGATGTCTTAAGTTTAAGCTTAGCAAAAATATTATTAAGAAAAAACACTTCTAAAATAAATATGATATTGGGCTGTTGGGCTTTGTGCAATTATAAGGACCAGTTTGAACAATATAAACCATGTTATTTATAGAGGAGATCGCATTGGCTCTCGACAAGTGCTCATCTGTATCATTAGAAGTGGAAAGAACGGTCGCATTTGTTCGGTCTGTCGGATGAACTTAGTTCTCAAAATGCATTATTAGATTCTTACTTGTAGTTGCATTTATCAGACAATGTTAATATAACCTATTTTCAAGATTTTATAATAAGAACATAATTTCACTGCTTTTTCAAATGATACTTCACTTCACCTATAAATATTTTTGGATAAATAAATTGTACTTGAAGAGAGCCTCCTCCTAATTGTTCATAGGATTCTCGACTTTTTTGGGGAGCTTTCGGATGACATTCACAAGACAAATATTGATTTTTTGGACACTACCATGCAAGTAACTTTTTATTTGTTTGTATTTATAATATAATCTTTGTGCCTAATTATTATTATTTTTGTTTCTTGACCTGTTTCTCAGGATGTAAACTCATGAACCTCATAAATCTGTAATTTCTTTTGCTATTTTTAATACAACTCCACTTATCCAAAAAAAATCTTCAATTTTCTACCTCAGGAATTCAGCTTCATCTGCACCTTCTACATTTTCATATCTCTCTCTTTCCCTCTTTTCGGACAAACAAATTCACCCCACCAACCCACTTAACCAAAATCGGTAAAGATCTTAGATCTTTCCTTTACTCCTTAAACTAGCAAACCAGAGGTATCCATAAGAATTTTCGCTTTTTTGAAACCTAAAGTTTCAAGCTTTCTAGGGAAGAAGTTTCAAATAAGGTAATGCATGCACCTAGGAGGATTTTAAAGCCTTAGTGGAGAGGAGACATGAGACACCGAGGTTGAATTGAATTCCAATACACACCATTTGAAATACCATGACACATCATGTTGAAAAAACTAGCGCACCATGTTTTGGATCAGGACATACCATTTTGACAAAGACTCGTACATATTTTAAAAATTCTTTTCAGTTTTAATAAAAAAAATTATCAATAAAAAAGATAAAATTTATTGATTATATAGAAAAATTTTATTGTTACATGAAAAATTTTTAATTGGACAAAACATTTTTTTGGAAAAGAATCACCGTAGAAATGATGGGAGAGAGATTATATATTACTCTCTCTTTTGTAATTTAACAGAAACAGAATCTCAGGAATCAATTAGTATTGAAATCGTTGAATGTTTATCTAAGGTTTGGGTCGTTTCTCATTGATAGGATTTCGTGTTGACCAAATCTAACAACCGTCAATTAAAAATAGACGGATGGAATTTAGATTCATATTTTTGTGGGGAAATTTTCCCACATCAATTTGGCCGACTAGTTTGAATTAGGTTTAGATACTTTTATAAAAATATGTTAATACCATTGTGTTTTTAAGCAAAGGAAGAATTGATTTAGTTTAGTTGGATCGATCAATAATTTTTTTTGATTTGTATTTTCTTTTTTTGATAATATATATTAAATATAAAATTAATTTTTTTTTGTTGAACCAAATCTCGCACTTTATTTGTTGTACCGTAGTTTGGTTCTTTATTGATCTTTTTAATGGTATTAACTTTCACATGTAAAAGTGATTCTTTTATTGGCAAAAATTTTGGTGGAATTTATGAAATTTATCCTATTAATTTATACACATATACACACTATAGGGCTCGAAAACGTGTAAAAATGATCCCTCACATATTATGCCAAAACTAATTATATTCACAACAAAAAAACCTAAACAAATAGTCACAACATCAAAACAAAACCAAATGGCAGCCATAACCTCAAACGGACAACCACAACTTCAAAATCTAACCGTCAACAATAAAGTTAAACAGTCACCAAAATAAAATTATACAGTTTCAAAACACAAAATTAATCATTCACACGATATAATACTCTACTTCATAACATAAAACTTTAAATTCATGAAAAATACATTACAATGAAATTGTATATCTAATATGAATTATCACATTACTTCTTACAAATATAACAAAGTTTTATAATTTATCTACCATTATTTCAAAATTTTGGTGTCGATTGTTTATATTTTAAGGAATGCGTTAAGAAATTAGTTAACTGACTCCAGATTTTCAATAGCATCTTCGTGGATTTATTTCATTCACGTGGGATGCTATAATGTTACAGAATTTGATAGAAAAGAGTATGAGGTAAGGTAGAATTTGGGTAAGATAGAAGAAGAAGAAATTAAATAATATGAAAGATAATTTAGATTATAATTCATTCATTGGATAGTTCAAACAAACATACATAGTACATAGTATATCTGCTCTAAAAGAAGTTAGAAGTAACTACCCATAACCCACTAAACATTACATAACATATCTACTGCCCACTAATCACAACTTCTACTAACAATCATACTCACTACTACAACTACCAACACATAATTACCTACTCCCAATTAGTATGTGACAGACCATCATAATTTTGTGCTCCCTTCTAATAAAATTTTCAGAATTTCTTTAATTTTAAAAAGTAAAATTTACAGAAATACTTACATATGTGAGGAATTTTTATTATTTATTCTTCGTCACTAAGAGAAAAACATGGTAGGTACCTTTTCGACGGGGATGAGGCCATGAGGGAAACTTCATTGCACTTGTGTTTTATGAGGATCGTAATCAAATTCAACACAAACCAATGTGAAATACATTAATTATATTTTTACGAAAGGTAGATTATTTATATCAAAATTATATTTATTAGGAATTGAATTTTTAATCTCTCTCACGTCATGAATGTCTTGTACCATTATGTTAAATGTGAATTGATAAGTGCATTAATTATATATGTGTTCATATTATTGTTTATAGAAAATTGTAGGGACTATGATATTTTAATGCTTGAAAAAAAAAGAACATCAAAGTTGGTGAATTAATCTGGAGGAGACATAACACTAACACCATGGATGGAGTTTCAAGGGATAATGGTAAGAGTAAGGAGGAAGATGAACATTTCATCTATAAGACCAAATTCTTATGAGAATTTCCTCCTCCCTCCTCCATTCTCCTTTTGCTCCTCTATCTTGTAGTTCATGATCGACTCCGATTTTGATCAGATTTTTAAAAAAGTTTGGCTGTCAATTCTTGAGGATGACCCTGAACCTCATTTAGTTGTCAAAATGGAATCTTCTCCATCTTCTCTTGGATCCACATCAATGAGTAAATAGTCGAGTGTGATAAGTGATGTCACCCATTTAATTCGGACTAGAGGGAGATGACATAATTCATCAGGATTAGTTCTTTCCCTTTTGAGGAAGATCTGGAGCAGACGAAGAAGATTCCTAAAAGCAATCCTAGGAGGTGCATGGTAATCCATATGAATCGCCACTAAGACCTTTTAAAGATCCAATCTTGTGTTGTTGTATGTGTGATCATTTGTCTACTATATGACAATCATATACAGACACGAGAATCATAAAAATAGATTTTTCAATTCCTTATAACTTGGCCAAAATTGATAACATTGACCAAAATGATTAATTTTGAGGAAAAAAATTGAAAGCGGTCGTCTCTACCTAGGGGTTATCCTATGACACTGTTGGCCAAAGTCAAACGTGGAGACGACTCTCCCAAAGACCGTCTCTACCTATAGACGTGTATCATATGACATAGTTGGTGAGAAGAATGATTGAGATGGATAGATGATGAATCATTTATTTAGGGATTTTTTATATGAAAAATTACTGGTCATACTTAACTTTCCATTCAAAGTCTATTCACTAGAAACGATCATTAGTACATTGACACGAATGAAAAACAGTGAAATAATTACATTTATATGAATACCTAAACATAAAATAGTCATGCTTATAATAACAATTGATAATAACATTTACTGTATTATCAATAATCGGTGGTACTCAAAGTGCAACAGTACAACACTAAAAGTAACAAATCGTTGCATGGATTTGTTGTAAATGATAATGAGATAATCTTAACTCATTAAATACAATAATAATTGTATATGTTCAGAAGATGCATGATTAAGGTTATTATTATTATTACAAATATAAGGCATATTTTTAGAAACATATTTAAATGAAACATGTTAAACATAAAAAAAAACTTAGGAATAGTTCACTTTGGTAGTATGATTTGTGCTATTTTGATTTAAGTAATATGTGTGTTAAAATATAACAAATTAGTGAACGGACAACCCTCCCTCGATGCTAGGCCATGCAACATGCCGCGAAAACCCGAGTCACCGCGTGGTTTCCACCTTCACCCAAGTGATGACGTGGCATTGAGAATTTTTAACAAGGTATTAAATTGAACTATAAAGTATAAACAACATAATTGTCTAAAATCCAAATTTTCAACCTTTTGGTTTAGAACCTCGATGCGTTCCACTCTATTTTCGAAACGGACCAACCTGAAAAAGTCAATGGGCCCGTGGTCCCTTTCCCACCAGATCAAAGCCCACTGTTCCTCTGGGCCTTAAAAACACAAAATCCTGAAGAAAAATATCCAGTCCTTTTTAGGGTTTAAGCATCTGCTCCTCCTCTTCCACTCTGTTCTTGGACGGGTTTCTGGAGATAGGAGATTCTGTCAATTGGGTTTTTGGAGAAGAAGAAGAAGAAGAAGAAGAAGAAGAAGAAGAAGAAGAAGAGTAGATGACGAGGAAGATAAAGCACCATGAGCATAAGTTGATTAAGAAAGTCAACTTCTTGGATTGGAAAAGGGAGGACAACCACAGGGAGGGCAGTGTTATGCGCCGATACCACTTGGTGGAGCGAGATGATTACAAAAAGTAAGCATCTTTCGTGTCCTTGGATTGTTTATTGAACTGGGTCTATTTTGTATTTTAGATTAAGGTAATTTTTTTGTAGTTTTACCATTTATTGTAGCGAGATGATTTCAAAAAGTAAGCAACTTTCCTGTCCTGTGAATTTGTAATTTAACCATTTGGTTTTATGTGTTGTGTGAATTTGTTCTGCTCGTAGGTATTCGGGCTTGTGCAGGAAGGTGCATAAGCTGGTGAGTATAGTGAAGCAGATGGATCAGAGGGACCCGTTTCGGATTGAGATGACGGATAATCTCTTGGAAAAGCTGTAAAGTTCCGTTCTTTTTATGCCTTTTCAAGTTTGTCTAGGAAGCGTAGTGTTTTTTGTATTCGATGTTGTCTTCTGGTACTCTTGAACAAGTAGGATAGATTTTAAATTCAATGGATGATCGTTGAATATAATATGAGCTACGAGTGGTAGCTATCCGCTTATTTCCAAATTCTCTTGGCCGTTGATGATTGATATGTTGTTGCTCGAGCATGTACTAGTAAACACAATAATGCAGAGGCTAAGCTAAGTGAATGTGTACAGGTTAAAAAGGTTCGATTGTTGTCACTAGAGGGCATAAAACATTCTTACTGTATAGGTCGATGTTTTTTTATTGCTATTGCGTTGTTCTTGATACTGACAATGTGGGCTGCATCGAATTTGACATGCTGGTATTTTCATTTTGGTGGCAGTTACAACATGGGCGTGATACCTGACAGGAAAAGCTTGGCTCGTTGTGATCGCTTATCCGTGTCAGCCTTTTGCAGGTAGGCAAATATTGCTGCGGGAAAATATCCTTCTGATGTGAAAATATTCTCAATTTGAGATATAACCATCCACATTTACCTGTTCTATGGAGCGAACAATTTTTCCCTCTACTTGATCGCCATCTTGTCTTTCTTGATTGCAGGCGCAGGCTGGCAACAGTTCTTGTTCGCTTGAAGTTAGCCCAACATTTAAAAGAAGCGGTAACATACATCCAGCAAGGGCACATTCGAGTTGGCCCTGATACAGTGACAGACCCAGCTTTTCTGGTGTCCAGGACAATGGAAGACTTTGTTACATGGGTAGATACCTCAGCGATAAGGAGAAAGTTGCTTCAATACAATGAAAAGCTAGATGATTACGAGCTAGACGATTACGTTGCCACAAACTGAGCGGGCCTAAAATCCCCGAGGAGGTTAACGCAGGCAGAGCGTGCGTTCAGATGGTCAAGTTACTTCTCTACGGCAGGACTCATCGAGCATTACATTAAAGCAGGAGCGTGTACTCTTTAACATATCAGAAAGTGCGAATCTGTTTTTCAAATATTTGTCAGATGTATTATGCATTTTTGTTCTAGCACGGAATGGAAGTTGCAACTCAAGTTTTTCTTGATCTCTCATTTCTTTATTTATGAGCCACAAGTCATTTTCAGTATTTGAACATGACCTAGATCCTGGCTATTTGATTTATAAGAAGCTTATGCCCAATTAGTTAGTACTCAGATGTCATCGCGAGTTGTATACAAACTACTGCGCGCAAAGAAGAAAAAGTAACACTCACATACATGATACAACAGTGTTACAGAAGCCATGATCTGCTCGGGTTGCCTGGCTATCTTAGCTTTTCACGGTATTGATGGCAGCGTGCACGAAATCCTCGCATTGGCCCCACACGACATGACATCGGCCAGGACACCGATCACATCGAATGCCTCTTACATAAAAAAATTAGCATCTGCTTCGAAAATTTAGTAATCACCAATTAAATAATGAAATACATCATCTTAGAATCAAATGCAGTTCAGTCTCATTTTCATTTGTAAAATTCTATAAAGAATCCGATGCCAAAACACATACAAATAATACCCTTAGTTTTTCTTTTGGAATTTATATAAATACCCTTGACTAACTGCCGCGTAATTGAAGATAATTGGATTTGAAATCTAAATCCTGAAGTTTAGGAATTCAAATCCACCCTAATAGAAGAGAATCTGAATCTAGACCTTAGCTGCCCCCGCACATTGCTATTTCCTTATAAATCCAAATCCTCTACCAAATGATCATCGTTCAGAATTTAGATACCTAGGAAAACAGTACAGACCATGTCATCATTATAAGCAATTGGGATCAAAATCATTTTAAAAGAAATTTGGAGTCAGATCTTAGACTGCCACCGGGCTGATAAAATATCAATCTGCGTTACTCTGCAAAAATTGAGAAACAGACAATACATGACATCTCCAGCTACAGAAATTAATGCAAGCTTTTCCAAAACAACAAACCAAAACCAGAAAGAAGAACAACATCATCTGTTTTTCTCTGAACTCGTGAAACATGTTTAAGTGTTGGTTCTCAAGCTTAATTCATTCTTTGTGCAGCCTCCTTGGCTATTACCCTCTCCTTTGCTTTGGTCTTTGCCTGAGATTTGGTTCCCATTATGCCACCGCCCCACTTCTTGCGGTGCTCATCGAACTTGTCGTTGAAGTTGGCCTGATTCAAGATGAGAAAATGAGTCAAGGAAGAGAACACATCGACGACAGCAATCATGGTAAGATGAGTTACACCCTAAGACGGAGATGCTTATTATTATTGTGTTTTCGTCTGAGAAGAGTTCATCACAAACAGAAAGACAACACAGCATCATTTTGATTCACCATGCTAGTCGATCCATGAAAGAAAAACTACAAAAGTTGCACATGGCTAAGAGTCTGAGCTTGTAGAGTCAAAACTGATTCACACATGAATTCTCATGGGTAGTGACGAAAAACTACTCGGCAACTAGAGATGCCATGTACTATCTCAATCACATGTTAAACATGTGAATTATTGGCAACTAATGATTACCTTGACTGCCTCCAAAATCTTGCTAAATTCCAATTTATCTTCGTTCTTCACTGATGTGAGGCATAGAGCAGCAGCTGTTTTCTGGTGTACAATCTATTTTTGTACAGAAGTAATAACCAGAAGCCAGGGTTAAAGTTCGGTGGCAAAATAACAGAATCTCTGGAATAAAATAAGACCGAAAAAAAATACCGATCCAAGGCGTGATTTCCCCTTCACGATTGCATAGGGGACTTCCATTTTCCGGCATAGAGCAGGCAACCACACAACAAGCTCAATCGGATCAACATCGTGAGCAATAATCACCAGTTGTGCTTTGTTCTGCATGTTCATTAAAAAATATTCAAATTAAAATTGTATTATGGACTAGACAACAAAATTCAAACGAAACGGAGTCAGGTCATCGACAAGATATGGAAATTGGATACATATGAAAAAAATTAGAAGCAAAGTGTTTCACGATAACTATAGTAAATAATGAGGGCAGCCATGCATACATACTTGAGATACTAAACAGAATAAGCCCGATGGCAGATATAAAAGAGGCTCACCAAGTCCTTTTGAACAGCATATATAGACCATAGAAACTATTCCCATGAAAGACTAAATTTACAAGATTGTAAACATTTTTATTAGCAATGACCTTTAAATAAATATCCAAGAAGATTTTTCCGCCATCCATAATGCGAGATGGTGAAGGAAACAAAACACATGAGATGAAATTCACCTGCTCAATGAGGTAAGTGACATGGTTAAGCCCGTATTTCACAACAATGGGCTTCTTAGACTCCACGGTCTTCCCCTCGGTTTCAGCCTGTGCTTTCTTAATAAGCCTTTCCTTCTTTGCAGCCTTGTCCTCTGGTCTATATTTGAGCAACAACTTGAAAAGTTGTGAGGCTACAACACAAAAAATCATCGGCGTGAATCTAGGAGGAAGTTCCATGATATGAAGCACAATTCATGCAGCTTTCAAATCCCTTGGGATCAACAAGGAAAACGAACTAAGGAGGCAGTTACAAAACAATAGGTCACCTAAATTCTTGTCCAGGGCTTTGGTGAATTGGTTGATAGCCGGAGGAACCTTCAGGCGCTGCTTCAAAATCCTCCTTTGCCTCTGGATGCGAACAACATGAGGCCACTTGACGAATCTTGTCAAATCCTTCTTTGGTGGCAGTGCACCACCAATCCCAAATTGCTTGGGCCTCTTCTCAATCAAAGGGTTCACAACTTTCTCCTATAACAAACAGTGAAGAGCATAAGCTTGACCAAAATACCACTACGTGCGACCTACCAACACAAAACCAGATTAAGGAAAACACACTTACAGCCGCCTTCTTCTTCGATGCAACGGGAGCCTTCACGCCTCGTTTAGGTGCCTAAAACAAACACAACGAAAATTCAACACTAAGTTCACAAGCACATTCACTGAGCTTTTGTGACGTAGCGATCAATAAAAAGCCATAGGACCATCCAAACACCGAAAATGCGAGCAGAAAACAAGCCTCTGGGGCCTCTTAACACGACACGTCTTCTAAAAATCACCAACTTCTCTATGATAAATGGATATTTATAATAAGAATACCCAGATGAGAATTCTCCATCCAAAGCTTGTAAAGAATGTTTCTTTATTGTAAAGATCGAAACTTTATCAATGAAAGGAACTTCAGCCTCTAAAATGCGAAGATTAAAGACGAAAACGAGGCAGAGAAGAGAAGAGAAGAGAAGGTGTCGGTGGTTACCATTTGGGATAAAACGTGGAAGAGGCCGAGATCGGAGTAGGAGGACTGGGAGGGGGACAGTGGATTTTGTTTGCCAAAACCCTAGAGGCCTCTTGCTTTTGTGCTGTTTTGCTAATTGGTCACTAGTTTTTGGGATATTTACGGTATGGACATGTGATAAAATAAACTTTTCTTTCCCCTCTCTACTTCGGGGGACTGAATTGAGAAAGAATTGCTATGTGAAGGCACATACGTTATTGCTATTTAATTTAATTCCAGCGTTTGACTCTTTTGCAAAAACAAATTTTAATAATCCATAAACTACTTGCTTTTTGCAAAATTACAAATTCCGAAATACAAATCTTGTAGTAATTGATTGGTTTAAGAAGTTAGTTAATTTCTGCTCTAAAACACACACACACGGGTTAGTATCACATAATGGAACATGTCATTTATCTTGTCTAAGATCTGTTAATATCGTAAACGGGATATATCATGATCATTTCAATCCAAACCGTCCGAAATATCCCTTTTAGTCTACTCCGGACTCATGTCTGCACCTAATTAATTGTCTTTTTCGCCAACTAGCAATTTTCGCATGCTTGAGAGAATTAATCAATTAACAAGGTCTTCTCCCTCCTCTTGGGGGAGAAACCTATGCTATGGTCTCCCTCAAAGTGTAACCTGGTTGGTACAGTCAGTGTTATGAGTAAGAGCAAAAGGGAAAATGGAGAAAGGGGTGCAAAGATGGATGGTAGACATATCAAAGTGGGACCCATCTCCCCTTGACTTCTCCTCAGCTCTCTCTGTCCTCCCCCAGCCTGATCATCCTTCCATTACCAGGTCTTTCTGGAGTTGATTTTTCCAATTGTGAAGTGAAGGAGAACATAAAAGTTGTGAACTTTATGTCTTTAATGTCTGAAAAGTTTTTAACTTTGGTCTGAAACAGGATCGTGCCCGTTGGAGTTTTGTTGTTCTATTGGTGCCTTGAAAACACTTTTCATTGTTGTCTTCATGTTTGATTCTTTCCATTGGGATTGCAGATGGCAAGGGAGAGTTGTTTTGACAAAAAGATTGGACTTTGAGAAGGGACAATTAGTTCAAATGTGTTCGTCTATGACTGAATTCTTGAACTTCCGATAAGCTGATGAGATTAAGGCAACAACCATTCTTTGAATATGCACGGTTTTTGGGATTTAGAGATGTCGAACAAGTTTTTCATGTTGAAGTGTCCAACTGAGTCTTAAGTAGATGGTCGAAACTTTGATTATGTGGTCTGGTTTTCGAGAGTTTCACAACGAGTTTCATGTTCTGTTTTGTTGGTAGATTTATCAAAATGGACGACAGAAAGTGCGCTCTTGTGAGCCGGCTGCTGCAATATGCTCTCGTACATGAGATT
>SOPF01033749.1:0-10663 GCA_012979155.1 Hypericum perforatum
ACGGCTTGCAAAGTCTGATTCCGACAACTCAAACTCTTCATGAGTCATCATCCACTCTAATATCTGTAAGCACACCAAACGAAAGCATCTCAACCTCATAAATCCCATATCAATCTGAACTGCACAAACTACTTTTCCACACTACACACTGATAGTCCCATCAAGTAAACCATGGCAGATAACAAGTAGTAGCATATCAGATAAAAGGGTTACAAAAGAACTAAACCGGATCCTAAAGATTTAGGTCCATCCTTAAAAAAAAGATCTGTGTCCTCGATCCTACCCTTGATAAATTCAATTTTACTTCAAGCCATTGATTAGATTTAGGCTGCTCTGGACTACCGATTCGCGGGATTAACTCATAAACTTGAGTTGTTCTTGAGTGCAGATTTCCCATCCGGGTTGCGTCCGTTCTTACCCCTTTTTCTTTACTTATAAATAAAAGCTCTCTAATTATTTCAAAGAAAACGGAAAACCAAGTGCAAAAATTTAGGGCGGAAGTGGAAATACCTCGAGAGCGTGCTTATAACGCTGAGACTTCCTAAGCTCTTTAGCGATTTGCCTGAGCTCGGGACCCGAAACGGAGTTCCCTTCGCCGACCCATCTCTGTATCACGTTAAAAGCACTTCTCTTTGGCAGTCTAAGCCTCATGATCCTACTCCTCAAGTCGTCGTCGTTTCGATCCCCGAAACCCGGATCCTCCTCCTCTTTCGCCGCGTCCGTTCCCGTGGAGAGAAGGCGAGTCCTTCTTCCGGATGCTTCCGCGCTCGCGATTTTCCAATTACTAACATTTTTTTTAAGGAAAATAACAGAAGTTGATACTAATTGTACCGATTAATCAAAAAAGGACGGGGGAAATTTGTGGATTAGGATTACTGACCGAGTGAGACGGAGGAGGAGAGAGGAGCGCAAAGACGCCATGGGAGGAGGGCTTTGGATGTTCTGCTAAGGAGATGGAATCTAATTTCACCTAAATTTTTTGATAAAGAGTACAATTCTTAATTTTAAGCGTCAACTTTTTTTTTTTTAATTTTAACAACTTGGTGCTCCTTCTACTCTTTCTATTATTATTTATTACGAGCTATAAAAAAACTCTGATTAAAACTAGTTTTTGAATTGTACTCAAGGTTCCGAAGGTTGACCTGGAATTTGGTCTGATTTTTGGGTCAGTCGTTTGACCGCCCTAATTATTGATAAGACTTGATTTGTTTTTCTAATTTTTTGAAATATGTATATGTATATAAATATATCAAATTTATGTATTAACTGTTCGATACTACCATATTTTTTTTTCAAACTGTCTGATCTGACCAAATTTTGTCCGGTCCGTAAAGTTAGTGTCTTTCTTGATAAAAATAATATGTCTTGGTGTCGAGTAGCGATCCAATCGATCAGACCGCATTTTTTTAAAATCTTGATTGTACTAACATCAGAATTTTCTATTTTTCAATGCGGTCCATAAACATATCTAGCTACAGGATCATCCCATAATGTTGTACGCCTACGCTGTTAAACTGGATATCGAATTTTGGGCTTCGTAATGTAGGGTGCATTTGGCAATTGGTACGACTTCTGGATATGACTGAAACTATAGCACACGACAGTACTGGACAGAACTAATTGTTTTAGCTGTAGTGTCCTACGTTTGGTTATTTTAGTACATGATTGAATATTTTGTCTATTTCTCTATTTCATATGTGTAATAATTTAAGAGTAAATTACATCTGGCCCTTGTAGTTTGTGGTATTTAACGCTGGCCCCTTTCTTATTTGCAAATCGATTAAAAATGCCCCTAAGTTTGACATTTTTGTACCATTTGGCCCCTAACGCCAGAACCGGAGAATTTTATAGCAAAAACCATAAAAAATGACAATTATACCCCTCTATTAAAAAACAAAAAAAAATAAAAATCTCTCTCCTCCTCCCTCCTCCTCCAACAACCTCAATGTCACTTCCCTCAACATGAACATCAAGAACATAAACCCACAAACTAAAATCAGATTTAATAAAATCAAAACCAATAACAATCGATGAAAAGACAGAAACAAATTGGTTCACTCCATATACCCGATGAACTACTCACGAACCCTAGCTTTTAAATCCAAATAAAATTAACAATTAACAACAATCGGTACCTGGAAAATCTTGTTCCAAATAATCCTTTTGACTCTACAACGAGAATGGGTCGGCTTTTAACAACAATTAACAATAGGTACCGATGAACTACTCAACAACCCTAGCTTTTAAATCCATGGAGAGAGAATGGGTCGGCTGACTAGGAACGAGATCTGGAACCTCGACGACGACGACCCTCCCTCCTCCTCCCTCCTCTAGCATCGACGGGTCAGCCTACGAGGTCCCCATCCGAAACCGCCTCGTCAAGCAGGTCACTTACGCGTACCTCTAGCCTACGATATCGTCCTCGCTGGAGGACACCTCGCCAGGACTTCTCTGGCAGCTGTGGCTCCGGCTCTCATTCTGCTTCTGTTCCTCATGCTCACCAGGGGTGTCTCACTAATATCTATCACTAATTTGTTTAATTTCAAGTTCAGTTGAAATCCAATTGCAATTAGGGCTCACTGGGTTAGAAATTGGGGTTGCTCAAATTTTTTTATTAATTAGTCGAGGATGGAGAGCTGGGAGAAGGTCGGCCTGTGACCTTCGTCACACTAGCCGCCTGAGGCTTCTCTTTCGTGGAGTTCACCCAAGTGTTGGTAGTCACCGTCGTCGTCGGAGGTTAGATCGACATTCGCTGGCGGTTAGGAATCGTACTCGAAGAACAATGGGGGCGGTTCATTTGGTGTTTAATTTGATTTATTGGTGTTTAGTTTATTAGAAATCATACTCGAAGAACAATGTTGGAAATCGTACTCGAAGAACAACTGTTGCCTTTGATTTTTTTTTAATAGAAGGGCATATTGGTCATTTCATGTGGTCCCTCGCCAGAGAAATACTCCGATTCCGGCATGAGGGGCCAAATTGTACAAACGTTCCAAACTTTGGGGGCTTTTTAATCGAATTGCGAATGACAGGGAGGCCAGCATTAAATACCTCAAATTACAGGGGGTCAGATGTAATTTACTCATAATTTAATCTAAAATTTTGTTAAAGACAAAAATATTGTTCATGATAACAGTAGATAATATTCATTAAACTGAGTAAAATCAATCATTACATTAACATTAAGGATAAATTACCCTCATGTCCCTCAGTTTTGTACGTTTTTATAGTAGGGCCCCTGTATAATTTGAATTAGATATAGGGCCCTTACTTTTAAACGATATATTGGTATTAGGTCCCCGGTCACCGGAACAGGGAATTTCTTGTGGCGAGGGCGCATGCGGAAAGACCAAAGTGCCCCTCATTCAAAACTTAATTCAACAGTTAAAAAAATACTTTTACCATTTAAAATTACATTTACCTTTACCATTCTCTTCTCGTAAAAGGAATTCCTTTTTCGTCAACCACGCACCCATCTTGACAGCGGGACCCATCCTCAACACTTCTGACAATGATAAACGGATTCCATCCTGAACCCAGGCACGACGAACCCAAGTGCGATGAACCCATACTCGACGAACCAAGGTGCGACGAGGAACCCCATTATCCTGCATTGCACATTTGAACCCTAACTCCGATCGGTAAGGTGCTCTTTATACTTTGTTTGAGATCTTTTAATCTACTGCAAACCCGAGGTATGGCGTGCCCTAATTTTTCTGTTCTCTTTCGTGTTTATACCTGCATGGTAGTTCTTATGGGTTCTAGGCAACATTTTTTAGAGTTTGTCCTTCAAGGAAAGTCACAGGTTTACGACAATATTGACCCGGATACTATAACTACCTATTGTTGAGACGGCATGCTTACCAAGCTTTTCAAATTAAATCATCATTTTGCAAGTACAGGGTAGAATGTGGGAGAGTAATTGGTAGTGATGATGATGTCATGTGGATGTTTGACTACTACAAGCATAGTATAATCTCCCATTATTTTTTTCAGATTCGGAAATTTTCACCAAAGCACGAATCCTACATTTACATTCAATGTTCCTGTAGCATGCATCATCCTCAACCTCATACAAAATGTTAGAGGAGGACATTTTCAAACCACCCAACTCCAAAATCTACCTAAGCTTGAACTTCAGATTTCACAAACCTCGACACTTCCAGCTTCGATGAAAACCCGGCCTTTAGCTTTCACCCCGACCTCCAGCTTTTAGCTTTCACCCCAATCTCTAGATTTAGCTTGTTTTCACCCTGACTTGAACCTGACCTTCAGCTTTGCCCTCTAAGCTTCGACTTTGACCAAACCCCGACTTCCAGCTTTGCCTTGAACCCGACCTTCAGCTTTGACCTCTAAGCTTCGACTTCGCCCTACCTTTAGCTTCAACCAGACCCTCAGCTATGACCCAACCTACAATATTATAGAAGAAGATTGGGGAAGAAGATGGAGATAATGGACAGTAAAAATTGGTCGGGGTAAAGTTTGAGTAAACAATTAGGGTTTGTCAACTATTGGGGGGAGTTTTATACTTAATTTGAATGGTAAAAGTATTTTTTTAACTGTTGACTTAAGTTTTGAATGAGGGGCACTTTGGTCTTTCTGCATGCGCCCTCGCTAGAAGAAATTCCCTGTTCTGGTGACCGGGGACCTAATATCAATATATTGTTTAAAAGCAGAGGCCTTATATCTAATTCAAATTATACATGGGCCCTACTACAAAATCGTACAAAACTCAGGGGTCTGAGGGTAATTTACCCTAACATTAATGTTATATCATAGGAATAAAATTTTTGAATAAATAATCAATATTAAAATTAAATATTCAAAAATAATCCTTACGAATTCAGATCATGTTAATTTTATTATAAATATCTTTAATATGATATTACATAATTTAAAAAATATTTTTTTGTAAAGATAAAATATTATTAAGAAATCATTCATACATGTACAATGTATAACAAATGTGTATGTTAAATTTATTTATTTAATTGACTCCCTAAAATAATATCATCATAAATATGTATGTATGATCAAATATATGGATTAACCATTTTAATATTTTCATATGAATTTATATCTGAAATATGAAATAAAGAAAATCTAAATGAATCCCAATTAAAAAGTTGTATATAAGATCAAAAATTTCATATTAAAGAAAATAATTATTAATGATTGAGTTAATATGATAACAAATAAAAAAAAGAAATAATATAGGGTAATATGGTAAAAACATGTTATAATAGATTTCTGTCTTTGGACAAAAAATTTTGTTACATAGAAATATGTGGGACAAGAAATTGAGAGTGGGCTTAGACAATGTTTCAATTTTGTCCTATCAATTTTTTGTGCTAAACATTGTCTTGGATAAAAAACTTTGTTCGGTTCAAAATTGCCACCCTATAGTGAATGCTATGAAATGCTTTGTGGCTAGTGCCTTGATCATAATGACTTGTCTCTTATTGTTCAAACTTGTCATCTTTGCTAATTCATTTTTCATAGATTCAAGTTGACCTTTATTAGGAGGGTCACAAACATGATTGTCCACGACTTGGCTAAAATGTATTTTGGATGTAGTAATTTTTTCGAAGACCTTTACTTATCCACCCTTGGAGTCAATAACCAGTAAATCCGATTATATGGGGTTTTTTTTGTTGCTTTTCTTATGAGTCTATTAGTTTTTTTTCGTGTGAAATGAGTCTATTATTTAGCAATGTTATCGATGAGCAATCTTTTTTCCTATCCCAGATTTTGTCCTTTGGGATTTTTTCGTGGTTTAAGTAAAGCTTAGCAATTTTAAATTGGAGGGAGTTCTTTTTCTATGAATTTTTATTTTCTATCTAAAAAATAAAATCAAAAGTGAAACAAAAGGCGAAAAATGATTATGATCAATGTATTAATATTATATTTATCTTTTTCTCAATTTTAGTTAATTTAAATACACAATTTTTTTTTCAAAATATAATTAAAATTTTTAAAAACTACAAAATTATGAGTAAGACTACTTACTTGAGTGAGTTATGTTGGTATTTGGAGAATCATCTTCCTTGACGACCTCTGTGCCATTGATACTAGAGCTATTTTTCTCACTCTTCGTCACCTTCTTGCTCTTATCTTCTCCTCAGCGACCGCCTCCTTCTTCTCTATCACCTTCTTGAGCTCAACGACCAGATCGACGATGGAGTAGTAATTCCTATTTTGCAATGCATATTTTTTTAGGATATAAAAATCAGCAAGTAGCTAAAGATAATGGAAAATATTAAAATAATATCTTATCATATATAGTAACAATTACATAATAATTGTGACTATGTCTCTTCAATTGTGAAATATTTAAATATCGACTTAAGTTATAATTTTTTTATGGATTGTAATAATTACATAATCGAGAATAAAATTCTTAGAAGAGACTAAGATCACAAGACTCATTCAAACATAAACTTAATTGTGGATAATAGTGTTGGCAATATTCAAAGCACAACACTTCAACTAAGTGTCACTAGCTAAAGATTGTAAGGTATGTTCAAACAATAATAACATAATTACTTACATTTTATAAGCTATGCAACTAGCCAAATATCATAATTAAGACTTAAATTTACATGAATAGTAGTGATTACGTAGTTGAGAGTACAATTCTATACTATTGATTCAAATAATAACTTTTTTATGTATAGTAATGATTATATAATCGAGAAATATCACTTCAATTATGTAAGTGGCTAAAGACAAGGTGACTTAAATAATATAATTAATATTTTATGATTATGTTATCATTAATGTCCATAATAAAATTATTATTTAATTCTATTGTGTCATATCTAACTACGTATAAAGCTTTAAAATTGTGTTCTCAATTATGCAATTGTCATTTGTGTTTCATGTTAATTTTTTTGGCTATTTACCTAGTTGAAGATTATTCTTAGTTATATATAAATCAAGACATCTGAATTTCATTTTCTAATGTGAAAAAAGTCAAAAAAATTTCTTAAAATGGAGGAGGAGTTAGTATATAATTCAAAAAGATGAATACATCAAATAATTTACATTTGTTGGCAATGCGGCGTGGAGGTATAAGGCCTGAGGGTAATAAAGTCCTTTTGCTACAGAAAAATCAATGGTGGTATCTGAGGAATAAGTGTCGACTAACTTTGTGCCAATAGCTGCGGTAAGACAGAGGATGCAAGCGTTATCTGAAATGATTAAGCGTAAAGCGTTTGTATATGGCTTTTAAGTCCGATGTCAAATCAATCAAGATTTTGTACACTGGCCTAGTCATGCCCTAATTTGAATATGAAATTTTACATCCAAACAAGGATAATGCAATATGGTAATGGATTAATTACTTGTTGACATGGACCATAGATTGATTGGATATTCATATAAGAAATTGTTGAGAGAACAATATCTCATATTATTATAAAAATAAATTTGTATCTTGATTTTAAATTGAGTTTTAACTCTGTGTCGTGACTTGAATATGAAACAATTATTTAGAACGAATTGTTTGCTTTTATCGAACAAAAATTTATTTTATTAAGGAGTGAAAGTAATTGTATTTTTTTATAAACAGGAGAAAAGGTTGATGTCAACGTAAATTTTTTCCAAAATAACATTCCACAGCTAAAAACTATGTATTATATCCCAAAATAATTCAAAATTTATACATTATTGACATACGTTTGACTAATAATAATATTTTATTTTAATCAAAATATCCAACTTTTTTTAATCAAACATTGTTGAATCAATTCAATTCAGTAACATATACATATATGCTAAGTACACATATCATTTTAGAGATGGGAATCAGTGGAGTACGCATCTCTCTTCAAAAGTATTTTATCTAGATAAAACTTAGCATAAGATGAGAAGATGGACTCAAATAGTAACTACATAACTCAAAGTACAATTTTTAAGCTATGTAAGTGTCTAAAGATCAGAAAACCACAATCCCTATTTTTATTATAAATAATGATGATTACATCATTGATAGTAGAAATAATGAATTATGTAGTAAGTAACTAAAGATTAGGTTGCAAACTCACATAGTAAATTTATGATGGATAATAATAATAACATAACATAAATACATGTCATAAGCTATATAACTAGTTAAATATAAAGAGATAAGCTAAAATAATAATTTTATGTGTATAGTAGTCATATAACTCTCCAATTATATAACTAGTTAAATGATATTAGGCATAATATAACTTTTAGGGTATGACTCCATTTTTTGTGAAGTTTATATTTATGCTAGTAATATTTTTTAGGAAAAAGTACACATAAGTACCTTGTGGTTTCACCGATTCTCACTTGGGTAACTTGTGCTTTTTGGACCGTAGAATAGGTCCAAGTTATGAAAATTTTCATCACGGATCGGTCTCGATCTCCGGTCTGCGTATTTTTTACAAAACGACACCGTTTTGTTGCCGACGTGGAGAGAACGTGGAAATGACGTGGTAGTGACTAATTACAAATTAGTACATAATTAATTTTTAATTTTTTTAAAATACCCTCTTCTTCTCCCCTCATCTAATACCCAATAACCCTACTCTCTCTCTCTCTCTTCCATTTCCCCACCAATAATCCCCCAAAATGACCACCCATGTCCGACCCCAAAAGACGACCAACAACCCAAATCCAACCGTCGCCGGTACACCCAACCAAAAACACCCTCTTGATTTTTTTAATCCACCTCGCCATCGGCAATTTCCTATTGCAGGTCCTTTGAATCCTTCACGGTTTCTTCAAGCTCCTTGACCATGGACCTCGTCCTCATGACCTTATCTCGATGACATCATCAAGCGAGATGTTGTCGCTGTGCTTGATGTTCTTCGTCTTCTTCCGGTTACCTTGATGACGAGTGCCGTCGCGGATGGGACGACGGTTACCTTGGCCTATCGGTTCTGGATTGTAAGCTTGACAGTTAAGCAGAGGCCCTTCCAGTCGCGGGCCGTCTCCTTGGCGATGTCCTCTCCGATCTTCTTTGATTGGTGGTGCTGGGAATTAAAGGGAACCAAGTAAACAACGAAAGAGAATTAAAGGGAATTATTCCTTCCCTCCTCTCTCTGCCAAATCAATTATTCTCTAGTTCTCAATTTGCCCTTTCGTTTCGGATTAAATTGATGACTTATAATAGTAATAATAATGAGGAGGAGGAAGACAAGGGTTCCATGCCGAAGATAACGATGGAGAATGAGGAGGTTAAAGGTGGGTACATTAAATTAGAAGTCAAGTTGACGTAAGTGATTGGGTTTCTGTTGGTTGTTCGTGTTGTGAGATTTCGATTTGGGTTGTTAGTCGTCTTTTGGGGCCGGACATGGGTGGTCATTTTGGGGGATTATTGGTGGGGAAATGGAAGAGAGAGAGAGTAGGGTTATTGGGTATTAGATGAGGGGAGAAAGAGGGTATTTTAAAACAATTAAAAATTAATTATGTACTAATTTGTAATTAGCCACCACCACGCCATTTCCACGTAGTACTCCACGTCGGCAACAAAATGGCATCGTTTTGTAAAAAATACGCGGACCGGAGATCGGGACCGGTCCGTGATGAAAATTTTCATAACTTGGACATGTTCTACGGTCCAAAAAGCACAAGGTACCCAAGTGAAAATCGGTGAAATCACAGGGTACTTATGTGTATTTTTTCCTATTTTTTATTAGGATATTTTGTGAGGCTAGTTTTTATCTATTCATTAGGATATTTGTTAGGTTCTTGTTTATCTTTCTTTTTTGGATATATGTTAGATATATTTTATTTTTATCTTTCTAGTTTGTATCTAGTCTTTATTTAAATAACTATATAAATACCTTAGCTTGGTTCATTGTAATTGAGACATTCCTCCGTACATTTATAAGAACTATCCAATCTATTTTCTTATATTCTCTATAATAATTCTTTTTCCTTTTTCTATGAGATTTATTCTACTCATTCTAACCCTTTTCTTCTTTTTTTTATTTGCTAATAAATCCTTTTTTCTAGCCATCCTATCTTTAACTTTACTCCTCTTAGAGATTGATCTTAGGGTGATCACGTTTCTGTCACGATATTTTACTATATAAAATTATTATAAAAATTATTGAGTTAAAATCTTAGAAATAAATAATACAATATTTATCTGCTTACATAAAAAATAATCTATCTATTTCATAGCCCTTTTTGTAGTAAAATATTTTATTCTATTTGGCACCACATAAGTAATTATTTACAAATGCTGCATTTAATTATAAATATATTACAAATCACACACGAAGATTACTTCTGCGAATAACCATCTAAATTTCATATGATTTTTCTAAATTTTAGAGTTTGGGTATAGTCATGCACTTCTCGTAGTTAAGATCGCACTTATCATGCCGAGTGACCTTTGGTCCAGTGACATAATGATGGGAAGGAGTTTGGAAAGTTCAGGGTTCGATCCCTGACATTGTAATAGAATAAGTTTAGATTAGGATCTCAAAAAAAAAAGAACGCAATTATCATTGACGAAAGTATGATCTCAACCATAATTCTCTTCTTGACGATTTTTAGTACATAATTAAGAAACACATGTGACCATAAGCAAAAAAATCATTCAGGCAATAGTTGCTTCCATTAATAAGTTTGGAATTGAAAGCATTACATCATAAAGAAAACTTTCAAGACAAACAAGAAC
>SOPF01033759.1:0-23243 GCA_012979155.1 Hypericum perforatum
CTTGGTGATTAATAACATTTTACTTACCAAAAAAAAATATAGAGTTTGATTTTGGTTCTTTTTTATGCTAACATGACGTTTGATTTTATAAGAAGATGAAGAAAAATGGAGATGGAAGTATAAATTAAGAGACGATGGTCAGAGAAGATGGTGACGAATTTTAGCGGTAATATTTTGGAAGTGTAATTATTTTTAGAGATTTTAAATTTTGAATGTAGTTCAGTTACTAATTTAGTGATATGATTTAAGGGATTACGATTCTCTATTTAATTTTTCCTACTTTTTAAGATTGTAATTAATTAGTACTATACCAATTATATCCTCCTCCCCAGCATTGAGATTAATACTACTCCCCATGGGCTCAGTTCTAACACTCTTTTTGAAACGAAATTGTTGGGAAAAAAATTGCATGAATTTTACGAAGACAAGGCTCGATCTCCAAATTTCTAATAAAAGTTTTGTGCACGAGATCAAGATTTCTAAATATCCGGATACTAATGTATTGATTAGGCAGGACCATTAAAATCTTCTAACACATACTTTCTGATTGTTGATTTCTTAATTAAGTTAAAATAACTATAAAATCAATGTTTAAGTAAGATAATGTAACGGTGTCTCTTTATTAGCTCCAGGTAGGTATGAATGTGGCCGTAGAATGGCACAAGTTCAGTTGGGTTATGTCATAGGTGGCATGAGCTATTTTGGAGGATATGAACACTTTTTTGATACGCATGTCTTTCTTTTCCAAGTGCATCCGACGACGAAGGTTCTCGGATGCAACACGCCCGCCGCGGCCAACTTGCATATGGGTCGGTCATCCAGGGCGTCTCCGCTTTTGTCCTTTGATACATTAAAAAAGGACAGGACAGGACAGGGTGGGGAAAGTCTATTTCAACGTTGAAAGACCGTCGTACCCTTTTCCCCAATTTATTTGACCGCTTTATGATTTTGCATAGCATTTTGTACCTGCGGGCCATGGCTAGTCAAATTAAATTCACAAATTACGTCATGGATTTACAAATTCAAATCATAATTCAATTCACAATTTTTAAATAAAAAATTTAAGGAACAAGTCCACAACTTTTATAATACTAATAACTGAATTCACAAAATTTTAACAGTGCGTTGATCTCAACGACTAGAGGAATTTGGTAAATAAATATAAATTTCCGTCAACTATATATAAGGTATAGAATTATCTTTTGAAAAATAAATAAAATTACACTTAAACATTAGACCCCACAATATCTATCGCAGGATGATTCGTTTCGCGACCCACAATATCAAATTACTATCTGATTTTTCTGTTGTAGAAATAGAGATTAAAATTTTGAACGCAATTTATGCGTTCATTATAACAGATTATTATTAAAAAATGAAGTTGGGTATGTTGATATTGAGAATTATTGTTTTATATTTAATAAATAATATACATATATAGTATTTGAATATTATTTTAATAAAATTTGGACAGTTAACATCTTATACATTTACTTTCTTATCATTATTGAGAATTTTGACAAGAAAAAATTATACCTTCCTGAACCAAACTCTCTACATAAGTGTGTTAAATGATATGAAGATTATAATTTACCTTCACAAACAGATATTGAAATGGAAAAAAACGTCCAGGTTCATCCTCCCCAAATCACCCCGAAGGATTCTACCATTCCAAAAAAGAACAAAAGGAAAACAAAAACACAACTTCTTCTGTTCTTCACTTTCGAAAATTACCGGAATTGCCCTTATCCCGTTCGTTTATATTAAATTCCCACTCTTCCCACTACCACCCACTATATAAATTAAAACCCCTCCACAATCCGACGACCAACCATCTCTCTCTCTCTCTCCCAATGGCTCTCCAGATCAAGACCACCCATCACTCCTCTACTCTCCCGCGGCCCGGCCCATGCCCAACCCGCCACCACCCGCTCAGGCTCCACGCCCGGCCCGGCCCGCGAGCCCCGAGGCTGAGCGCAAGGCACGCGGCGGCGCGGCCCGGGCTGATCGAGCCGGACGGGGGGAGGCTGGTGGACCTGCGGGTGGGGGAGGCGGAGAGGGAGAGGAAGAGGAGGGAGGCGGATGGGATGGAGAAGGTGAAGCTGACGTGGATAGACACGCAGTGGGTGCACGTGCTGAGCGAAGGGTGGGCCAGCCCTCTCAACGGGTTCATGAGAGAATCCGAGTTCCTCCAAACTCTTCATTTCAACTCGCTCCGTCTACCCGACGGATCCCGGGTCAACATGTCCGTGCCGATTGTCCTCCCCGTCGACGACGAGGTCAAGCTCCGGCTAGACGCCGATCGCGCCTCCTCCGTCGCCCTCGTTGACCACCTCGATCGCCCCGTCGCCATCCTCAAAGAGTGAGTTAATTAGTATTTCCTTTTTCTCATATTTTTTGGTTTTAAATCCGTTTAACAAATAATATATTTTCGAGTGAGTTGAAACTAGCTTAACCTATTGTAATTTTAATACTCGTTATGGAAGCACTTTTATGTATTTTGTTCCAAAACGAAGTGTGTACTATTATATATATATATATATATATATATATATATATATTTTGCTTTGGTATATATTGGTAGAATGAAGGTATCCAAATATAGATTTAATTTTTGCCTGAAAAGGCATTTTAATTACTATATTCTTTTAATTACAGTTACTCCAATAATGCAATTGTTTAATTGACCATAAATAGTGCAATTGGTCTGGCTTTTTGTTATTTTTACTTACCACTTATCTCTCAAGAAATGCTTTTGGCCTAAAACAACTTTAGCAGTTTGCCACTCTTTTTGTCAAGTGGAGTCATTTTCATCATCCACTAGACTGATATTCTGATAATCATAACTTGGTTGTTTATTAATTGAATGTTACTATGTGAAACTTGTTTCAGTATTGAGATATACAAGCACCCCAAAGAAGAGAGGATAGCGAGGACCTGGGGAACGACTGCACCTGGTCTACCTTATGTTGAGGAAGCAATATCGAAAGCCGGGAATTGGCTGATCGGTGGAGACCTGGAGGTCATTGAACCGATCAAGTACAATGATGGGTTGGATCATTTCCGTCTGTCACCCGCGGAGCTTCGGCAGGAATTTGCCAAGCGTAACGCCGATGCCGTCTTTGCATTCCAGCTGAGGAACCCTGTTCACAATGGCCATGCCTTGCTGATGACAGACACTCGGAAGCGGTTACTTGAGATGGGGTACAAGAATCCCATCCTTCTGCTCCACCCGCTGGGAGGCTACACAAAAGCAGATGATGTCCCTCTTAGTTGGCGGATGAAGCAGCACGAGAAGGTAAAGATTCTGTTTCCTTGGCCTTCTAGTTTGGAGTCTAACACAGCTGGCCAAGGAATTGGTAGTGATTTCTTTCTATATCTGATTTTAATTTGTAATGATGATTACTCTCAGGTTCTTGAGGATGGCGTTCTTGATCCAGAGACTACTGTGGTTTCCATATTCCCATCACCTATGCTTTATGCTGGTCCAACTGAGGTCCAGTGGCATGCCAAGGGTCGCATAAATGCTGGAGCGAACTTCTACATTGTCGGTAGGGATCCTGCTGGAATGAGCCATCCAGTTGAGAAAAGAGATCTGTACGATGCTGACCATGGGAAGAAGGTCTTGAGTATGGCTCCCGGCTTGGAGCGGCTGAACATCCTTCCTTTCAAGGTATCAGAAGTCGAAAAAATCCATCTTGATATAAGCACTTGAAGTTGGACCCAAATTTATCCCCAACGGAATTTTGAATACTGGATATCGTCGCAGGTTGCTGCCTATGACAAGACACAGGGGAAGATGGCATTCTTTGATCCTTCAAGGGCCGATGACTTCCTCTTTATATCCGGGACAAAGGTAACACACAAGCCTAACTTCTCACTGAGTCTAACGTAGCACCACTGAAAGTTTAATTTCACGTTCTGGACTCTAATAAGGAAAATACCATCACCCTTTAACTGCTAAATCTTGAAACGTTCCCAAAATTTTATGTTAACATTTGTCTTTTTTTTCTTTGAAAAGTAGATGTTGACTGTAGAATTTGAACCCCTGGTCCTAGAATACAAACCCAAATACTCAATGTACTCTTTACCACTTGAGTCAGGTCTTAAGAGTCCTCAAAGATTGTATTGCTCACGAGTTTTATGCCTACATTTGTCTTGTTGCAATTTTGTAGATGCGGACACTTGCTAAGAACAAGGAAAGTCCTCCGGATGGATTTATGTGCCCCAGTGGTTGGAAAGTGTTGGTGGAGTACTACGACAGTTTGTCCCCAGTGGACAACGGCAAGGTTCCCCAACCTGTCCCAGCTTAGAGATACACGGATGGTTCCATTCTATTTGCTGCTGTAACATATTGTATCATCTGTCATTGCAAGATAGACGCACCCACTTCATGTCTCCATTGTGTTCCATGTCTTGTGTATAATTTATCACATTCAGATACTTGCCAAGCTTTGGGACAAGGTTTTTCTTTGAAGGAACCGTAAGATGTCGCCTCTTGTTGTGATTGGGATGGCCACTGCTCGATGTGGCCGCGTTGTATCATATTCTTGTCATCCAATAAATGACCAAACAGATTGTTGTTGCTGTGTTTTATTCATGGAGTTCTTGTGTTGGATTGTTATCTGTTTATATGGAGAAGCATACGAAAAGAATAATATTATTGAATTGCTTGCTGTTTACATGCTAACAAATAATGAATGAACAGAGAAGAAAACCCTGTAATGAACAAGATAGTCAAATTAAATCTTTTGAACAGTCTTCCGATTCTCATTCCTCCAGTCGAGATAGCTGAAAAATGGCTTCTCAGGAACAGGAATGCACTTGACAAGCCAACCAATAGGCCAAGAGATTGATGCAACTCCAATGCACACGCCCCATTGTCCCCAGTCTAGCCTCTCCGTCCCTGCAAACTTCTTCAGCAGCTCCACCATGAGTACCTGAAGGACAATTGTGACGCCGATGATCGCCAAGAAGAGCTTGTTCTTGTGTATCCCCTCGAAGACATTCCGCTTCTCCAGCTTCCTCGCGTTGAACTCGTTGAACACTTGGCACAGGACGAAGATGTTGAAGATGAGCGTGTCGTTGACCTTCTTGCTGACACTGAGTATGGATTCACCTCTGAATTGAAGGGTCAAGAGGATGGTGATCTGGTACAAGGCTTGAG
This sequence comes from Hypericum perforatum, assembly GCA_012979155.1. Lineage (NCBI taxonomy): Eukaryota > Viridiplantae > Streptophyta > Magnoliopsida > Malpighiales > Hypericaceae > Hypericum > Hypericum perforatum. The sequence goes on from SOPF01033759.1 coordinate 5,168, forward strand.
GCAGTAGGTTCCTCCACATGATGTTGGTTATAAGTGGTTCCGTTCGGCCTACCGGAGGTTTGTTCATAAGCTCCTTGGTTGGCCTTTCTGTTGCTAGTGCTAGTGCACCAAGTGTGTCCATGATCAGGTTCACCCACAGCAATTGCACCGCGGTCAACGGGACTTCTCCAGCCGATACAGCTGCAACGAAATTGATAACGAGTGCAGCCACATTTACAGTCAGCTGAAACTGGATGAACTTCTGGATGTTGTTATAAACACATCTCCCCCATTGCAGAACCGTGGCCACCGACGCAAAATTGTCATCCAGTATGACAATGTCCGAACTTTCTTTAGCGACTTCAGTGCCTTGGATCCCCATAGATAACCCAACGTCGGCCTCTTTCAGCGCTGGTGCGTCGTTAGTACCGTCACCTGTGACTGCCACCACTCTTCCTTTCTGTCTCAGACACTGCACCATCAGAAGTTTGTCAAAAGGAGAGGACCTGGCCATTACTCGGATACTGTCAACGCTCTCCATCCTTTTCGCGTGCGTGTAGTTTCTGAACTCCTCCCCTTCCACCACAGCGCCGTTGTACGTGTCCTCATCCGGCTTCAATATCCCGCACTCGATGGCTATAGCCCTCGCGGTGAAAATATTATCGCCGGTGATCATCTTGATGTCGACTCCTGCATCTTGGCATATTTCCACTGCCTTTTTCACCCCAGGTCTACACGGGTCCTTAATACCAACCAATCCTAACAAGGTCAATCCATCTTCTACAATGGATTGATCTTCTGATACCTGGCGATGAGCGAAAGCTATACAGCGAAGACTATTGTCTGCCATCCCTCGGATGATCTGCTCGAATGCTTCCCTTTCAGTGTGGCTCATGTCTTTCACCAATCCCGAAGCATCGCAGAAACTCGAGCACATATCTAGGATCATCTCTGCAGCGCCTTTCCAATGCGCGTGAACCATGCTTTCCGCCTTCGTCCTTACCAAAATCCCGCTCCTCTTCTTCTTTGAATTGAAAGCCTCGACATGGAGAAGCTCACAGCCCTGCTTCACCTCCTCCATATTCAATTTCAACTCCACCACCGCCCAGGTTAGGATCGCCTTCTCCGTAGGACTACCCGAAAGCTCGAACTCGGCTTCTGGACTGGCCCTGAAAATCCCACCTGTGGTATTCAAAGCAACTCCTTGCTTAATAAGCTCAACCATCTGTGGAGAAACGCGCGACAGAACATTCCGATCCATTGATTCTTTGCCTAACCAAAACTTTGTGACCTTCATCAAATTCATCGTCAGAGTGCCTGTTTTATCAGTACAAATAGTCGTGGCCGAGCCCATCGTCTCGCAAGCGGATAGCTTCCGAACCATGGCCTGATCAACCATCATCCGCTTCATTGAATACGCAAGGGTAAGTGTAACAGCCAAAGGCAAACCTTCAGGAATCGCCACCACAACAATTGTAACAGCAGCAGCCACAATCTTCACAACAGCATTCATTACATCATCGCTTTTCGTTTGGCCTCGGACGAACTCGGTATTCCCGTTCTCGTCCTCGGAATTGCCTGTGAAGTACCGGACTAACAAGACCACAAGCACAAGGAGAGCAACAGCCAAACCAACCTTGCCGATCGCGGAGGTCAGCTTATTGAGCCTAACTTGCAGAGGCGTCTGCTCGTTATTATCACGGCTAATATGGCTCATCATCTCGCCCCACGAAGTGTGCATCCCAACAGAAGTAATCAACATCCTTCCGTAGCCATCGGCCACTTTAGTCCCCGAAAAGAGGAACGGATTCTGACGATGGTTGATCTCCACATGGTCGCTCTCCCCTGTCATGCTCGCCTCATCTATACTCAGAGAGTGGCCATCTATGAACAGCCCATCGGCCGGAACTTGGTCGCCGATCTTCAGACAAACAATGTCGCCCACGACAAGCTCAAAGATCGATACTTGTTGCCTCCTTCCGCTCCGAACGGCCTCAATTCTGATGTTGTTGCTGATCTTGGAGAGCTTATCAAACTGCCTGCTCGGCCTATAATTGCTGATGGAAGACACAGCGATCACAAGAAACACAGCCACTAATATGCTTCCACCATCGTACCAACCTTCCTTGAGACCATCTTCCTTGATCCCGAAGCCTAAAGAGAGGACAGCACAAGCCATGAGGATGGCAATTGTGAGGTCCTTAAACGCCTCGACCACGAAGTAGAAGAAACCCTTCGAAGGAGCCTTCTTGTACGTGTTCGAACCGAACGCTTCCTGTCGACGAGACAGGTCGGCTTCGTTCGGATAGACACCACCATCTAAGGTGACATCTACGGAAGAAGCAATACCCGAAATGCCACCAAGTTGTTGGAGCTGGCTCAGGTTCTTGGTCTTGACAAGGTCGGTTAGTGTGGCTTGGTGGATTCCGAAGTTGGTGTTTTCTGGGTTGATATTGAGGGAGACATGAGATGGCGAGCTGGAAATTTCGTTGGTGGTGGTGGTTTTTTTGGGCTTGGAAGTTGAGAATATGGTTCTAGAACAGTATATTGTTGTGAAAGCCAAGTGCCATTTCTTGCCTGGATTGCTGATTGTGGAGGGGACATCAAGCAAGTATCCGATCCCAACCAAGGTTGGATGCATCAGGTTGGACATTACACGATCTAAAAGAAACTAACTCGGGCTATTGCAACGTATTGATCAACTAGCAAGAGTTATTCTTTCGAAATAAATATTATACGTACAATATATTGACAATTACTTAAAAGTTGATAAGTTTTTGGGTGAGAGTTGTATTTGCAATGGTGATGAGAAACTAATGGTACCATTCTATTTATATAATGGAAATTGTGAGAAATTTGGATAAGGCTTTTGGAAGCCGCTGTGACATTTCGGGGAAGATGTTTCCTGGCAACAACACTTTTTTATGTACCAATATGACGAAGGTGTATGAACTATGAAAGTACGCGTCACTGTGCGCTGTTTTTTTTATTCTGTCTGAAATGGATCGAATATCATCAAATTTCCGCGTCCGGGCATAACGACGGAGACGGTATACGGGCGTTTTATGTTCAATTGTTTAGTGATTAAGTAAACTTCTTTTTGAAGTTAAGTCTTTCTCTTTTCATTTACTCGGTTTCCAAATTGAATATTTTTTTAAGTTTTCTTTGCTTTTGGGATTCGAAGAATGTCGATTGTCGACAGAAATACAGTCGCTTGAGAAGGAAACTTGTTCATGATTTTTTTTTTGGTTCCACTTTCCTGGTTACTTCGACAATAATCTATAAGCTGGATATGATTTTTTCTTTCAAACCAATAACGAAAAGTTAAATTTCTCTTAGACAGAGTTAAACTGGGTTATTATATCATTAACAAATATTTGAGAAAAATCCACTTAAATATTTTGTGGCGGTCCATCTCATTAAGTAAAATGCAGCATTTCGTAAAAAAAATTACACCGGTCATAGTGGATTCAATTGAGTGTAAATATTTCTATATAAATAAATAAAAAATTAAAAAAATATAATTTATTATCATATATCGTCACCTGCGAATCCCTATAAATTTTACGGAACCTTGCGGTTTAGTTGATGACGTAGACTACTAATTGGGTTATTGTTCACAAGTATTAGACCACGTGAATTAAACCATGATAAAATTTTAAACAATCCCTAATAATATCTCCCAGACCACGTTAATACCATTCTTTTTTTTCAAACTCGTTACGCATCTTCTTCTTGACTTCGAGATTCATGTATTAAAATTTTTGTTTGCAATTGACAAGCGGGAATCCCATATGTGCAAGGAAAACATTTCGTTGTTAATCCAAGTCGTAGCTTCGCTGCTATGTCCAAGTGGTGGGCCCCACCATCATTCTCCTGGCCTGTTTCCAAGCCTGGTCCGAGTCCTTGTCTCATCCTCTTCTTCATCCTTCTTCCTCCAAATCCAGCCTCCCACCCCCTCCAAGCCCCCTCCTCGATTCCTTTCGTCGCTCTTGGCCTCGATAAGGTTTGGATCAGAAAAAAAAATTGTGAATCTCGGGATTAGTCCGTGACAAAATATGATAATAAATTCGATTTTTTACAATTAAAAAATTACAAAATATCTAAGTAATAATTGGTGAAATCACAGAAAACTTAATTATACTCTTAAAAATATTTACCTAAAAACATTGCAAATAGAAAGCTGAAATTTCGTATATATAATAAAAAAACAACTAGATGACAAATTAACTACATGAAACTGAATTCGCTGAACAATTTTATAAATTCAAATTTTACAAATAATATTGCCATTTATTTTAAATAGAGTTGAACTATTCAATCTTTGAGTACCGGAGAATAAGAAAGCTAGGCAACGACCGTATAATAATATTCGACAATATTTCCTCGTGTTTGTTCTAATGGAATTGATAATGACCCCGAAAGTTGCTGTAATATTTTCGGCGAACATGTGGATGTGGTGCGAACAGACTACGACGAGGAGTCAACCATCTGCATTCGTTTTCCAACGAAACATTTTCCCACGTTTTCCCAACAAAACTTTAGTGCAAGTATCAAGAGTTTACCTTGGAGACATTGTAAGAGTCTTAAACTGTTTGACCACACAATTTCTATAAAATCAGCAGAGTTAAATCTCTATATATTTTTAGAATTTGATCCAAATTTATACTAATCGATATTTTTGAAACGAATAAACATCATTTTATTTTTGGTATCCAAATATTTAGCGAATTGAATAATCCAGGATCGAATTAGTTTAGATAAATGTTAGTACATTTGGGTACATGTCTCAATTAAACTAGCTGAAATGCAGAAGTAATGACCAAGGCATTAAAAATCGCCTAATCGATACAAATTGGTATGTACCTAGAGGGAGAAAAAAGAGAGAGAGAGAGAAGGGTTCTATTGTCAGCGATGTGCTCGTGAAGGGAAACTAGCGCCTGTGGAGGTACTTTGATCGAACTTGTCCAAATCCATCCGATCTTGTCTGCACTCAACCGAGCAAAACGCACATAGGTACCTGCATTAATAAAGGTCTTGGATTCGGTTATCACCCATGTCATTAAATATACGTCCTAAAAAACGAGTAATCTAGATTTGATTATTTTTTTTGAAATAAACATAATCAAATCTAGATTACTCATTTTTCATAAATAAATATTATGACGATGTATTAATCTAGATTTGATTATGTCTGATCAGGGTTTTGAAAAATGACTCGGAGGTCGACCCGGAAATAGGTCTGACCGGCCAAATGGCCGGTCAGACTAGATTTGTTTTTCTTCTGATTTTTAAGTAATTTTTTGGAATATATATAGAAATATAGGTGAATAATTTATAAATTATTAAAAAATTATATTAAAAAACCAAATTTTCGGGAAACTAGCCAGTCCGATCGGATTTTCTGTGTGACTCGCCCGCCCCGCCCAGAAAATGGCTGGTCCAACCGAGCCTCATTTTTAACATAAAAATGACCCACCCTGAACTCCAACCGGACCAGTCGGACCGCATTTTTTTAAAACCCTGTGTCTGTCTAACCAGGATTATTTTCAAGCCCAAATATGAACTTGGGCCAGGGTCTTTTGGTTGAAGACAACCACGGGCCGAAATACTAGAGGCCCATCGGCCCACTTTCAAAACAGTGTATCATCATTATACATAGTATGTCTGAAAAAAAAAATAAATAAATGGGATAATTGCTCTCGTCCCCTAGGGTTTGCGGAAATTAGTGATTCAGCCCCTCTATTTTTTTTTATTATTATTTAGCCCCTCTAGTTTGTGAAAAGGGTATTATTTAGCCCCTATCACCGGAATCCGGCCATTTCTCCGGCGAAAATGGACCTGAGATGTCAAAATACCCTTTTCCTTTAAAAAAGTAAAAAAATAAATTGAAATACAATCGTAACTCGTATTGAGCTGAAATTTTTAATGAAGCATCCTAAAAATATACATTATTTACGTAAAATATTTCAAAAATTGTGGAGGGAACAGAAGTATTTTTTTTATTTTCCAACGTGCCAAAATTTTGTAAAATCATATAAAATAGAACATTTGTCTAATTGGGCCAAAACTTGTCCCATATGTTCTTAAACATCTTTAATGAATTTAGGAATCAAAAAGTCTGGATTCTCACGAGCTATTTTTGAAAAAGTCTGGGAATACCAAAAATATAGAGTTTTAATTTATTTTTTTACTAAAGATGGAGTCTTTAGTAAAGATGCTTAAGGACACATAGAACAAGTTTTTGGTCCTAAATTTACTAAATATGCTTAAGAACACATGGGACAAGTTTCATCCCAATTAGACAAATTTTCTATTTTATATGATTTTACAAAATTTTGGCACGTTGGAAAATAAAAAAATATTTTTGTGGCTCCAAAATTTCTGAAATATTTTACGTGAATAATGTATATTTTTAGGATGTTTCATGAAAAATTTCAGCTCAATACGAGTTACGATTGTGTTTCAATTTATTTTTTTACTTTTTAAAGGAAAAGGGTATTTTCGTCATCTCAGGTCCATTTTCGCCGGAGAAATGGCCGGATTCTGGTGATAGGGGCTAAATAATACCCTTTTCACAAACTAGAGGGGCTAAATAATAATAAAAAAAAATAGAGGGGCTGAATCACTAATTTCCGCAAACCCCAGGGGGGCGAGGGCAATTATCCCTAAATAAATTAATAGGTTAAAGAAGAGATTGAGCACGTACCCGTACATGTGGATTGGGTTCTCATCACTTAGCAACTTCTTGCAGAGGCTGCAGTTCTTAAGGAATTCCAAAGCCCCCACCCCAGGCTACCGCTCGTCCGTTTGCTTCTCACGCGGCGGCGATCCGATGGAGAACATTGGCCTCATCGAGGACGGCGGTGCTTCTCCGTTGGCCTTTCGCCTCTTTTGTCTCTCCTCCAGCGGCTTGGTCGTCGCCGCATCCACGGGTAGGATCTTGGGGTAGCCACCGGACTGGTCTCCTCCGGACGCAGTAAAACGGCGTTGCGGTTGCATGTTTAGTTGGTTAATTAGTCGCGGCTGTGGTTTATGTGTAGTACAGAAGCTTTTATATTTATGGAAGATGTTTTGAACATTAATGACGCTTACTACGTTTTTCGCGGTACAATGAGGAAATTTGACTCGAGAGGGTTTAATCTTATGTTGAGGTAGAGTGATTTGATAAAGATATCTAACCGATTCAACCGAACATTTAAAAAATTGCGATATTTTAGGTTTCCTATTTATTTAGAAGAGGGGAGATATTGATCTAATTGGATTTTTAACCGATTAAATTGAGTCAAGATATGTATGAATTTTATCGTACGTAAACTTTTTTAACCGATTTGTAGGACATAACTTTTTATATATATCAGGATTTAAACTAACTTCTGTTGGAATTAAAATGAATGAGCCCAAAGTCCATAAGCCCAAAAGTCAAGTAAAGGGAAATGGTAAGTGGTAAAGAAGGAAAGTGTGTACCACATCGGTTACCGCAGGGAAAAACTCCAAGTTTATAAGGAACTTCCTCCTTTCCTTCCAAATGAGTTGACTACTACCATAGTTGACTTTCAGTTGACTTTTGTTGACTTTTTGTTGACTACGAGTCCGAGCATGGGCGCGGGACCGGGATCGGACACGGGCTCGAGGCCGGGAGCGAGTGCTTGGGTGCATTGAGGTGCACTTGGCACTTGGCACGCTCGACACGTCGCGAGGAGCTCTGAGGAGCCTCCGGATCAGGACAAGGCTATCTGTCTCCCGAAGGGGTGCGACAGAGTGGACTGGATAAGGCTTCCAAAAAATCTTTCGAAGGGGTGCGAGGAGACAGGATAAGGACCAGGGTTACCCAAACAGGAAACTCCAATGGTCGTGTCCCCTCGGAGTGGCTGATCCCCTTGCCTTATCCAGCCTATAAATAGGCTAGTCCCCCCTGCCATAATTTCCATCCCAGCGACATTTGCATTGTCTGCTTCTTCTCTTCCCCATTCTACATACTAGAAAATCTGAGTCAAGAAAGTTCTGGGTATATAAGGGTTCGCCCAAAAGTTTTGAGTTCGTGTGCAACGTTCTTGGAAATGCCCGATAGTCGTTGTATCTTGGGGATGATTGTCGTAGCTCGTACGCACTGAAATATACGGGGCAATCTTGTCTTACAGAGAAAGTGTCCAACACTTGCCTTGACTATAGCCCAATCCTAATCAAGTACTTGTATCCGTATAAACAACAATCGTAAAACGAGATCGTACTTGAAGATGGCATCGAGTAGCACCATTCCTCTGACCACATACCCGCGAACTGTCCACGCTAAGAGGCCAGCGAAGTTCAACGACACCGAGTTCAAGAGGTGGCAGTAGAAGATGACGTTCTATCTGACCACGCTCAACCTAGTATGGTTCCTGAAGGAGAACGCACCAAAGCTTGCGGAAAACGAGAAAGATCAACAAGTGATAAACGCCCTCGACGCGTGGAATCACAGTGACTTTCTCTGCCACAACTACATCCTGAATAGACTAGATGACACGCTCTACAATATCTACGCAGTACACAAGACCGCTAAGGAGCTATGGACTTCATTCGAGAAGAAGTACAAGACGAAGGATGCCAGGACAAAGAAGTTTATCGTCGGGCAGTTCCTTGACTTCAAGATGGTAGACTCCAAGAAGGTCATTGACCAAGTGCAAGAGTTGCAGCTGATCCTTCACGAGATCCATGCCGAAGAGATGCAACTCAGCGAGTCCTTCCAAGTGGCTGCGATGATCGAGAAGCTCCCTCCACTCTGGAAGGACTTCAAGAACTACCTCAAGCATAAGAGGAAGGACATGAGCCTAGAAGACCTGATCGTGAGGCTTTGGATCGAGGAAGACAACCAGAAATCCTAAGTCAAGCAAGGCAAGGCCTCGTCTGAGAGCACCGTGAACCTCGCCGAAGGTAAAGGTGGCAAGAAGAGGAAGAAGTTCGGGGACAAGTAGGAGAAGCAAGAGCCCAAGAAGAATAAGAATAAGAAGATCAAGGGCACTTGCTACAACTATAGGAAACTCGGCCACATGGCTAAGGATTGTCGCCTGGCGAAAAAGGATGATCAAGAAAAGGCCAACCTAGCCGAAGACCAGATGGATCTATTAGCTGTGGTGTTCGAAGCCAACCTAGTGGACAATCCGAGGGAGTGGTTCGTGGATACTAGAGCTACTTGCCACGTCTGCTCAGACAAGGAGTTATTCTCATATTACATCCCGATCAATGGCCAGAAGCTGTTCATGGGAAACTCCTCAATGGCCAATATCGTCGGACAAGACAAGGTGGTCCTGAAGCTGACCTCAGGAAAGGAGCTGACTCTCAATGATGTGCTGCATGTTCCATACATCTGCAAGAACTTAGTTTCCGGCTTAGCATTAAGCAAAGCTGGTTTTAAGCTTGTATTTGAGTCAAATAAGTTTGTACTGACCAAAGCGGGTCAATTTTTAGGCAAGGGTTACCTAGAAAAGGGGCTCTTTAAGATGAATGTAATAACTGTATACCGCAAGTTTAACTTTGACGGTCGTAATATAATAAAAGCTTCTTCTTATTTAGCTGAGTGTTCTAATTTATGGCATGGTAGATTAGGACACGTAAATTTAAACTCGCTAAGAAAGTTAGTAAGTTTAAATTTATTACCGAATCTAGAGTTTAACCCTTCCAATAAATGTGAGGTATGTGTGGAGGCTAAAATGGCCAAAGCACTTTTTCATTCGGTGGAAAGAAGTACCATGCCTTTAGAGTTAATTCATACGGATACTTGCGATATGAAATACGTGCAAACTAGATGTGGAAAGAAATACTTTATCATGTTTATTGACGATTGCACAAGATACTGTAATGTGTATCTCTTGAAAGGTAAAGACGAAGCTCTTGAGGCCTTTAAGAGGTATAAGAATGAGGTTGAAAATCAACTCAACGTAAAAATCAAAACAATCCGAAGCAATCGAAGAGGAGAGTATGTAGCTCCATTTGAAGAACTTTGCCGAGAACATGGTATCATTCATCAGACGACTGCTCCGTACTCACCTCAGTCGAATGGCATAGCTGAACGCAAAAATCGAACTCTTAAAGAGATGATGAATGCTATATTGATTAACTCGGGCTTACCCCAGAACATGTGGGGGGAAACTGTGCTCTCAGCTAACCACATTCTAAACAAGTTGCCACACAAGAAAAGGGACAAAATCCCATACGAGCTATGGAAAGGAAGACAACCTTCTTACGGTTACCTTAAAGTATAGGGGTGCCTAGCAAAAGTCAAAGTACCTAAACCTAAACAGGTTAGGATAGGACCCAAGACCATTGATTGCATCTTTATCGGATACGCACAAAACAATAGTGCCTATCAATTTCTGGTGCATAACTCTGAAAACCCAAAAATTAATGCGGGAATGGTCATTGAATCAAGGAACGCAACATTTTTTGAAGATATCTTTCTTAATAAGGAAAGAAAAGAAGGAAGTCCCAAGAAAAGGGCACACGAGACTACGCAAGGGTCAAGTCAGGAGGACGATGAACCTAGATGTAGCAAACGGACAAAGGTAGCCAAATCCTTCGGTCCGGACTATCTAACCTATGCGTTAGAAGATGAACCCAGGACAATCCAAGAAGTATTGTCGAGTCCAGATGCTCCTCTCTGGAAGGAAGCTATCAATAGTGAGATAGAGTCCATCATGCAAAACCACACATGGGAAATCGTGGATCTCCCACCGGGCTGCAAACCTTTGGGATGCAGGTGGATCCTTAAAAGGAAATACAAAGCTGATTGATCAATTGATAAGTATAAAGCTCGATTGGTAGCTAATGGGTTCAATCAGAAGGAGGGATATAATTTCTTTGACACGTATTCACCTGTCACAAGAATCACATCAATTAGAGTGCTCATAGCTATTGCAGCTCTCTATAACCTCGAGATCCACTAGATGGATGTAAAAACCACTTTCCTGAATGGAGAGCTAGAGGAGGAGATTTACATGGAGTAACCTGAAGGGTTTGTGACTCCTGGACAAGAGCATAAGATATGCCGGCTAGTCAAGTCACTATATGGGCTTAAACAAGCACCGAAATAGTGGCACGAGAAATTTGACAAGATAATGTTGTCAAGTGGCTTCAAGATTAATGAGTGCGATAAATGTGTTTACATTAAAGGCATACCTGAAGCTTACGTAATTGTATATCTCTACGTGGATGACTTACTAATTATGGGAAGCAATAACGAGGTTATTGTAAAAACTAAGAACATGTTAAAGAATCACTTTGACATAAAAGATATGGGTCTGGCAGATGTCATATCAGGGATAAAGATCTCTAGGAAAGTGGACGAAATTGTCTTGACACAATCCCACCACGTAGATAACGTGCTCAAGAAATTCGAAGCCTTTGACAAACCTCCAGCTAAGACTCCGGTAGACCTGAATCTACACTTAGCTAGGAATTGAGGAGACCCGGTATCTCAACTAAGGTATGCACAAATTATTGGGAGCTTGATGTATTTAACAAATTGCACTCGTCCCAATATAGCATACTCAGTCAGTAAACTTAGTAGATTCACAAGTAATTCAGGAAAGGATCACTGGCTAGCTCTAGAAAGGGTTTTACAGTATTTAAAGCATACTATAAACCATGGCATACACTATGCTAAATATCCAGCTGTATTAGAAAGATACAATGACGCAAACTGGATATCGAACACTAAGGACTCCAAATCCATAAGTGGATACGTATTTACTATCGGAGGAGTTGTATCTTGGAAGTCCTCTAAACAAATGTGCATAGCTCGATCCACTATAGAGTCGGAATTTACAGCACTAGACAAAGCTGGGAAAGAAGCTGAGTAGCTCAGAAACTTCCTAGAGGATATTCCGTGCTGGGAAAAAACATGTGCCTCCTGTATTGATACATTGTGATAGCATGTCTGTAATCGGGAGAGCACAAAGTACAATGTACAACGGTAAGTCTTGACATATCTGTCGGAGACATAATACTGTTAGGCAGTTGATCTCAAGCGGGGTGATCACCATTAACTATGTAAAGTCCAAAGACAACATAGCTGATCCTTTTACGAAAGGAATCAATCGAGATCAAATGTACAATGTAGTAAGGGGAATGTGATTAAAGTCCACACATTAAAGGACGTCCATAGTGGTAACTCAACCATGATGAGTGGAGATCCCACAAACTTGGTTCAATGAGACAACTAAGTTATGGAGGGTTCAACTAATCACCTGGAACCTATCTCATTCTCAGAAGCTGCCCAGGTGTTGACCTGCAGAGGTGTGGCTAGGTTAAGCATTTTTGCTTTTAATTATTCCTATACCTTATTGAAGGTGGAGTATGGCAGGATACTCCCGATAGGAGGTCACCTATGTAAGTGTGAAGTGAGGCCACTTCAAATGGGAAAAATACTTATGAATCCAAGATATGGTCTATGGCCAAAAAGGACACAACGTGAGAACCTAAATATATTAGGGTTGTTATTGTGTAAATGTTATTGTCTTGGTTACGCAAAAAGCTGACAGTTCAAGTCATCGCGTTCACCGAGCAGCGAGTAAATCTGATAACATCTTACTAGAGAAGGTTTAAAGCTGCAAGCTACCTGTCTCGATGCAATAATAACACGTCGGAACATTCAATTAGAGTCTGCATGCATTGGTCATCATTCATGTGGGGGATTGTTGGAATTAAAATGAATGAGCCCAAAGCCCATAAGCCCAAAAGTCAAGTAAAGGGAAATGATAAGTGGTAAGGAAGGAAAGTGTGTACCACATCGGTTACCGCAGGGAAAAACTCCAAGTTTATAAGAAACTTCCCTCCTTTCCTTCCGAATGAGTTGACTACTACCATAGTTGACTTTCAGTTGACTTTCGTTAACTTTTCGTTGACTTTTTGTTGACTACGAGGACGGTGCTTTAGCACTGTCCGAGCACGAGCACGGGCGCGGGCGCGGGACCAGGACCGGACACGGGCTCAAGGCCGAGAGCGGGTGCTTGGGTGCATTGAGGTGCACTTGGCACTTCGCACGCTCGCCATGTCGCAAGGAGCTCTAAGGAGTCTCCAGATCAGGACAAGGTTGTTTGTCTCCCGAAGGGGTGCGACAAAGTGGACTGGATAAGGCTTCCAAAAAACCTTCCGAAGGGGTGCGAGGAGACAGGATAAGGACCAGGGTTACCCAGACAGGAAACTCCAATGGTCGTGTCCCCTCGGAGTGGCTGATCTCCTTGCCTCATCCAGCCTATAAATAGGCCAGTCCCCCTGCCATAATTTCCATCCCAGTGACATTTGCATTGTGTGCTTCTTCTCTTTCCCGTTCTACATACTAGAAAATCTGAGTCAAGAAAGTTCTAGGTATATAAGGGTTCGCCCAAAAGTTTCGAGTTCGTGTGCAACATTCTTGGAAACGCCCGATAGTCATTGTATCTTGGGGACGATTGCCGTAGCCCGTACGCACTGAAATATACGGGAAAATTTCATCTTACGGAAAAAGTGTCCAACACTTGCCTCGACTATAGCCCGATCCTAATCAAGTACTCGTATCCGTATAAACAACAACTTCTTTGCATTAAAAAAAAGACTATTCAAACGTAATGTATCTTGTACACCTTAAACTTGTACGGTTAAACCAACCGGAAAACATAACTCAGATAGAAAAAATCGTGTGTGTTGTAATTTTAGAGAGATGGGTATTATTGCCCTTTAAGCAAAAAAATATAGTCAAATCAAAAAAAGAAGAGAGATAGGAGTACCAAGAAGGAGAAGGAAAGAGAAGAAATGAGAAACAAGAAGAAGTAGAGTCCGCATACCACGCGTCAGAGTTTTTCTTTCGTCGATTTACGTCAGCATCGCTATAAAACTCCACCCACTTCGCCATCCTTGCAGTCGTCTCGGTATCCAAACTCTATTGATTTTGTCGATAATTTGTCCAGATTATTTGATGATTTTCTCAGCTATATTTGATAGTTTGCGAGTTATACTCAAATTTATCCAGAGAGATCAATCCATTGAATAATCCTACCAAGTTGTGTTAATGAGATAAATCTATTGAATCAAACAGAAAAGTATTAAAATAATTTGACGATGTGCTTATGAAATATTGATGAATGGGTGGGTCTTTGATTTTGTTGATGGTTTGCCCAGTTATACTTAATAATTTTTTCAATTATATTTAATATTTTACGACTAATATTCAATAGTTTGCTGAGTTATATCAAATTGACTAGTTATATTTAATGGGTTGTCTAGTTTCGTCGAGTTATATTGGCTAGTTTAATATCAAATAGTATACCGTATTAAATAATTAATTTGATCATATTTTTATAATTTATTAGATATTTTTATTTGAACAGACTAAATATTGAATAAAATACACCAAACCATTAAATAAAACTGACCAAACTATTGAATCAAACAGACCAAACTATTGAATCAAACATACTAAACCATTGAATCAAAAAGATCAAACTAATTAAATCAGACATATTTATTCATTGAATCAATTATACCAAACTATTATATCAATAAGATAAATTCATTGAATAGAATGTACCAACTATTGCATCAATCATACTAAATAATTGAAACAATCTGATCAATCTGTCGCGGTCACACAGAGAACGATGAACGAAAAACATTGAATATAACTAAAAAAATCTTTGAATAATCTGGGCACATTATCGACAAAATCACTCAACCATTGTTGACAAATCACGGAGAGAACTACGACATATGAGCGATAATTCTGAAATCCCAATGGAGCTTGAACATTGACGTGGCTACGAGGAGGGTTGAATTATGGAGCGACGCTACTGTAGATTGGTGAATGAAAAACTTCGGCGTGTTACCATCATCGAGATCGTCCTCGTCAAAGAAGTTCTTTAAGGTGCAGTAGGTCTCTAGGCTCTCCTTCCTTCTTTTTTCTCGTACTCTCCTCTCTCTCTTTTCTTTTGTTTCAAAAAATAAAAATACCCTCTACTTGTCTGAGCCGTTAGATCAATAAATTAATTTTTTTTGTTGATTTAACGACTTGAATTTTGGCCAGCATAGTATTATAGTCCAATAGACATACACCATTGAATCCAAATCCATCTTTGGAGGGTATCCTTGACATAACTACGTGGATCTGAAATCCAGATATCTGTTCGGTAGGGAGAGGGAGAGGGAGGGAGGGAGAGAGATCGATCGTGGATTTTCTTTTGACCTTGATCTTCCACTTTTGTAAAGGCCTGACAATCTCGAGATACAGTCGTTTGACTTGCTTCGCTTCGTAACCCAAGTGGATAGCTTCGTACAAATTTAGTTGTAATCTCCTTTGTCTCCAAAATAAAATCATTTTAAGAAATGTTGTTAATTGTTAACGAGCTACAAAAAAATGTCAACGTTTTTACCAAAAAAAACTAATTTTTAAAAGGAAAAAACGGATCTTTAATCTAATTTTTGGGTCACTTGGAAAGAAATAATGGATATTGAGTGCATACTAATTATGTGTATTAATGACACATTTTCTTAGAATGCGACATGTCAAATCACATTAGGCGATAATAATAAATAATAAATTTGATATTTTTAATTAATTTTTTTAAATGTATATGATAAGTCCTCTAGCGAGAAGGAGCTGAAGGGGGGCTATGTATGATCAGGTCGTTTCCAGTTTATGGGTCAATTATGCTTCCAAAAAAAAAGTTTATGGGTCAATTAAGAAAGGGGCTCGTGACCCGTGGCCTAGTAGCTTAGTGGTATGAGGAAGTGTTGAGTTGGTGGAGTTACAAGGTTCAAATCTTGGCTTAAGCATAATTTGTAATAGAATAGGATTAAAAAAAAAAAAGGAAAGGAGCTCGTGACTTGTTCGGGTAAAAAAAGAAAAAAAGGTGCCTTTCATTGTTGTAAAAGTCCGGAATTTGTATCCCGGGCTTTGTCTATATCCAATTTGCGGCCAAACCAGTCACTTTTGTGACGACCTTTATTCCCCCTACTCAGCTCCTTAATAAACCCATCAGCCCGTCGAAACATTATTCCAGTGACATATCGAGAATAAAATTAGGGACCTAAAGATACATCACTCAAAATACCTACACGAGTCCGTATATTTTGACAAATTATAATTTTTTTTTCATGAATGCATTTTTGGTTATTCTATTATGTATTGGATTCTCAGTCCAACTAATATATAGGTTAAATTTTTTGAAAGAAGGCAAACTCCTTCAAGCTATATTCATAAATAGTGAAACTCTAAAGAAATATCAAAATAAAATAACTTCGTCATCGCTTTATTTCCTTTGTTAGAACTTTACCAAATCAAAATTTTTTTTTTGTAAGAACTGGTTTATATCTGCAAAAATCACGAATCAAAGTTCCGAACGAAGAATGTCACGAACTCTTAATTCTTAAACAAGGTCAGGGATGTAAGAGTACCTTGAACTCACTCTCTTAATGATTAAATGAATCAAACTTCCGCAAAAAAACAGCTACAAAGTAAAGTAATTAATGATTAAAGCGGACTAGGACTTTAAAAATTAAACAGAATAGAGCTTGTAACGAGACTTGGATCACTCCAAGACCCATGCGTACTCTCTGCGGATATCAGCTTCTTCCTCGGGAGTAAAGTCATTTTGGATGCCGAAAGTCTCGCGTATCTCCTCCACGCTCTTGCCCTTTATCATCACATTCACCACCGTCTTGCAAGTAAGGTCCCGCAAGCTCTTAATCTTCAAATAGTATGCGGCGCGGGTGAGCTCGAAGAGGGTGCTCCGGTCCACATTCACGAACGCCGCGTCCCACTTCACTAGGTCACCCTTCTTGTCGTCCGCCTCCAAGTGCGTTTTGCAGTACTCGATCACCTTAGCGAGGATCTTGCCGGTCACCTCAGGGAGAGGGATCTCGTTGCCGGTGCAGTTGTCCTCCATCATGTGCTTGATCGTCTGTGACTCGATCGCCACGGCCTCGTCCACCTCGAACATCTCTCCGTCCGAGTTCTTGAGGATGATCTTCTTGGACGGCATTGTTTTTGCAATTCTTTGCTAGGGTTTATGGAAAGGTTTGTTCTTAGAAACGTTTAGGAGGGTTTAATGTCTACGTATTGGAGGGCCACGCTCCTTTTATTGAAGTTAGGGAATTTTTCGTTTCCTTATCGGATTGGTTGTCTAATTCTTATTTAATATGGAACTAAAATTGCCAATCTTTTTTTGGGAAGGGGTTTCCAAACTTGGGAGAGATGGGAAGTCCGATTGCCCCTAATTATTTGCCCATATTTTTTGAGGGTTAATTCTACTTAAGTACCTTGTAATTTTTTCTAATTATCATTTAAGTACATTGTAATTTTTTTTTATCATACACAGTCTAAATTATTCGGAAATCCATTAGTCCAGTTCAAAATTTTTTTATTACAAAATGTCTCATTTTGTTATTCACGTGAAGTGCTATGTCACTTTTACTTGAATTAGTCATTTATGACATGTAAATAGCATAAATTACAAAATTGGTGCCAAAATTGTTAAAAATTATTTAAAAACCTCTTATCTTCTTGTGCTCTCTCTCTCCTCCCCTAGTGCTCCCCCAACACAGTCTCTCCTCCTCTGACGAAGAAACCAAAATGGCCAATTTTTAATTACCAAAAAAAAAAAGATAAAATAAATGTGGACGAGATCGGCTTTTCATCCTCGACAACGTCAAAATGGCACCGCTTAACCCCCAACTCCATCAATCGAGAAATCCTAACCCTATCCTCCTTGCCACTGCCATCCTCCATCACGAGTGACTAGCTCGCCTAGGCCTGAGTTATATAACTAATTCGAGTTATATTTAACTCGGATTGAATTGAAATTTTGTAAGCACGATTCTCAAAATAGTAATTTTGGAAAAAAATCAAGAAATCTTAAATAAAAATATTTAATTTTTCCTAATTTTTTTCAATGTTTTCAATTGTTTTAATTTTAAATTTTAATTTTAAAAAAAATATAAAAACAAATCACAATTTTTTTCCAGTATCCCATATGAACGACCACCAGTTTCGTAATTATTTTTTTAATACTAAATTCGTAATTTTTCATAAACAATAACAATAATCTAAAAAAAATCCAAGGTATGCTAAATATGAACGTGGCCCAAA